>JABASP010001161.1:0-33445 GCA_019776565.1 Sminthurinus signatus | reverse complement strand
TGAAGTAGAGAAAAAAAGTGTATCATTTTGGTGTTGAATTAAGTGAATGTTGATTCATGGACTGTTTGTAGGAGTGACATTGAATGCAATATTACGGGAAACAAAGGTAAACAAAGGTACATAATAAGTGTGTAATATGTTTAATATTTTATGTACTTGTACATTGTACATGTAACATGTAAGCGTGGTTCAAAGTTTACATTTTACATTGTACTATTTACTAGTTTACTCTATACTGTACACTCACGTTCCATTCATGTTACACAATGCAGCAAATAGTACAAGTAAAGTAAAGTAACCTCTGGTACGTGATTCCGATCTCAAAACTCCAGAGAATTGAGAGATGAGATGAGAGATTGTGTGAAGGTCTTATCTCCTATTTTCATCCTGTTCCTTCCAGGTGAGAGCATGCAATAAAATGAATAGTTCCAACAACAACTACTACACATTTGCAAAAACTAGTAAGAAACATGCTGACCATATGTGTGTGTGTTTTTTTGCCGGTTCTATTTATTGTACTAGGATGTCGTTATTTACTTTCTCTTTCAACTAAGTGTATGAATATTTTACACAATATATGCAAGCAGTGGCTACTGTATACACAATATATTCATTTATGAAGGGTTTATAGTCAAATTATAGGGATATATTTATTAGAAGATGGAATAAATAAATGTATCGCATGACAGAAAAAGTCTTCAATCATTTTGTCAAAAACGCTTTGGAATTTTTCTTGTTTTTCTACACAATAGATATTTGTTATATTATGGTTTATGGTCTAAATTTCTGAATGTAACAGACTGCCCCAAAAAATCTAAACTGTACACCTGAAAGCTATATTCATTTTACTAATATGTTTCCTAAAAGCTTCCTAAATATGTATGTAATATGTAAATTATATTTACAGGAATTATTGACGTTTGTACATGAAACTGTTCCTCGTATACCTAATTTTAATCGTAAATAACATTTCTTAAAACTTGTAAGAAGCTGATATTTTTAATGGTGAAAACAAGTGATCTGATGTCTGATTCACCTAAAAAATAAGCAAATGGAAAATTTATCCAAGTAATGACTGTACTATAATCTATAGTTTCAATTTTCAATTCCGGTTTCGTTTTACCTTGTAAATTGTAAATATATATATATGAAGTTGTAGTATATATCTAATGATTAATTAATTCCTTCCGCTCACACTGAATTCTGTTCAAAAACGGAAGGAGAAAGTCCGACACGAAATTCTCCTACCTCTAAAATCTACAAGACTTTAGTTTGGATAAAATTATTAATTATTTAATCTGATATCTGATATCCAATCTGATTCAGCGACAGTTGGACATTACGTCCAATTCACTGAGTCACACGTATAGTAATAATTCATGTGTAAATTTTTACCTATGACAATCTCCACTTTTCGATGTGAAAAGTATGTAGTATTATTATTTTAAATGGGCGAAACTGTATGAAATATATAGAAATCCTGAAAGTGTTATGCACCTGAGATATAGATATATCTATATATATAGACGTAGGCAAAGATTTAGAGTAAATTTCCAACAACTTTTGAATCTTGAAACTAAAAGTATGATAAATCAGTACATACACTGTATTCCTACATGAGAGTTTTTAGTATTTTATGACACAATAATTTCGTCTAGAAATATTCTGTCTTTTTTGACTCGTTAATAGTTTTTACAGAACAGAATACAGAGCAGAAGGAAAAAAGTTAGAACAGGATATAAAAGAGTATTATGATGAATTAAATCTACATTACAGTACTGTAGTGCCATTGAGTCTATTCAAGACAAGAAAAAAGAATCCATCTCCCTTCATAGAAGAGAGTCGAGTTATAAAATGTTAAAATACATTATATTTTATATTACAAATACAAAATATTCAGAAGGGAAAAAATGAGAATGAAAAATAGTTTTTACCTGTCATAAATTTTTTTGAAGGCCATAAATTTCTGCAAGTGTTTGTACATACATACAGGTATAGTGTATCGTGTACTTCAATTTCACTCTTTGTTCTTTCGTGTAAAGTTGTTTACTTATGGTACGTATTTATGTCCATGCATCGTTGTGCACCCAGTAGGAACATCCGGACGGAGAGAAAAGTTTTGCATTCGCACCAAAATGTCAATCAAGTTTATTCATTATACATTATACATGTGTAGTTAATAGTTACATGATATAACATACTCGAAAGACTAGTAGCAATGTCACAACAAAATAGTAATTAAAAATATGCATTCATTATTTATACCCGGTCTTCAGTCTCAAAAATTTAAATTATGACTTATGACCGATGGATAATCTGAAAAGTCAAAGCCTTCAGAAAGAAGTTCATTTATGTACATATATATATACATTTATATGAGGATGCCTGTGCGTATTTATAACTTGTATACATGTTGTGCATTGTGCTACAAAAATTAATGAAAACGTAAACATCCGGTGTAAAAATTTGATCAGTTTCCACTATTTTTTCTTCTAGACACTTTTAGATTCTAGATTCTCAGTCATACATGATATTCAAGTATAGTGGAAATCAAAGAACAGGTTGACAACCGTTTATTAAGTATTTTTATTTTTCTGGTTACTGGATTATTGTAAAAGCGTAAAAGAGAATGGTTTTTGCGATAATTGAATAATACACTGTTTATACTATGAGAAGGAAACTGATAATTGAAATTCTGCGGATGGTGGTATTTTTATTGCATACTTTATTCTTTGTATTCTGATGCACAAAGTAAGCTAGGGAAATAATAATAATTGATATTGAAACTGCATAATGTAATTTATAACATTTTTCATTAAAAAAAAGTAAAAAAAGTCTTACAAAAATATGATTTATGAATGCTAATCCTGTTTTGTGCATCCAGTTTCCTCAGTTCGGGTAATGCAATGCAATTCAACGACAATGATTGCATTTATTTTGCATTTATTTTGTATGCACCCAGCATGAACTTTCTGTTTTACGACCACTACACGGAAAACATGATTAGGGAAATTCCAAATTATGCAAGTAAAGAGGGTAATTAAATGTTGTAAAAGTTGTGCAAATTCCAAATAGCTTGATTATTATGATTATTATCATGTTTGGTACTATTTTCAAAAACTGTTTTATAGTATGTATACATTAAATATGCTGAAGGGACTTGTGTACTGTATACATACAGGGTATACCAACTATACATAGACCAAACCGTCGAGTAAATAGTAAATACTGGACTGGTATTATATTGTACCATTATATGTATTCTGTATGCATGGATTAGTAATCCGACTTTAATTACCATGTACCATGTAAGTACAATGTGCAGAATCTCAAGTTTTCTCTACAGTTTACACATGCAATAAATAAAAATGCCTGCATTTTTTTATTGGCCTCTTTGAAGTTTACACCAAACCTTTCTTGTTCTAACTTAATCCTTTATTATTATTATTTCAAGATTGTTTTTTGTACTCTTTTAATGAACTTCCTCATGTACTCTGTACAACTAATAAGAGGATGAGAACACAAGAATACAACATAATACATGTATGATATACCACACGTATTATACGCAAATAAATTTTATTTTTGCAACAATAAAACACCTATAGTGTGCCCACTGCACACGTTGATAGTGATAGTACAATGTACAATAGCAATTAAGAGTAATAGTGTGAAGAAGACCAGTGTGGTGTTGGTAGTACTACAGCTTGTCAGTTTTCTGTGAATTGTGAATCGTCTAACAAGTGACGGTTTCATGCACATATGTTGTGTATATTTGCCGTCATTTCTTGTTTATATAACAATATATTATATACATATATACATATTCTGTTCTACAGCATAGAACGTAGATGAGGGGATTTTGGAATTAATGTCGGAGAGTTTTGACGTTGATTCTTTTGAGTTTGAGTTTTCTCATCCTCAGTGAATGTCCATGCACCATGTACAATGTGCATGGGCGATATAGATAAAAACGAAAAACATTGTGCTTGTTATACTTACTTAGGTATTTCGCATTTATGATAAGACGTAAGACTATTGAACTTGTATGTTTACTTGACTCTCTGTTCTCTGTAAATTCATGCAGTGTAAATAATAAAAAGGAAAAAAATGCTACTCGCTTATCTATTTTTGATGTCGTGTACTTTGTGTATTTTGTATATACATTATACATGTATGTACAAGTGTTATGCAAATGTACTACACTCTACAACACACTACACACATGCAAAAATGCGTGCGATCATTGAAATTGAAATTCAAGTTCAAGTTCATTTCTTTAAAACAATTTTTTACTCAAGCATGTAGTGTTGATTGATGAAAAAAAACAACAATGTCCGGAAAGGAAAAGAAAAAAGAAGTAGAAAAAAACATATGTATATTGAACATGGTAAACACGTACGATAGAGGGAAAGACTTCACAATGTTTTCTACATTCTACAAAAGTAATTCAATTATTACGTCAAAATAATCTTTTTTAGATTTTGCGACAGTATCTGATCAAGATGGTGTTGATGGTGCCATTTTTATTTGTTTTCATTTTTTATCTCTTTCACTTTCTTCATTTTCTAATTGAATCTTCCCTTGCTCATGCCGTGAGTGCTGAGTAAAACAATGAATGAATGATACAAGATATGGTATGAAAAAAACAACAAATATGAAGTTCATATCTTGAACATTTCGTCGTACACATGCTCACTTCTTATCTTACACATGCCTTTTCTTTTTTCCTTGTACCATTCGTGTATACATAAAACTATAGGTATATATAATATCTATGTAGTTGCTACCTTTTATGATAATAATATTAATAATATTTGTGGCCGCATGCCTACATATTGATACACAAGATACATGCAAGTGTAATGGAAAAGTGAATGTGCGTAGACATTCATATTAGAAGAATATGAAAAGTATGTGGCAAATTTTACTATTTTTTGTATAATATACATTATACATTATGTTACATTACTTTTATGAAGATGTGCATCCAGTCAATTTTGATGTTAGGAGTACTCAAAGTTCATAATATATTATATCGTAATGATTAAAGTGTAGAATTGCAATGGTATACAGTGGTTATTAAAAAATTAATCTTCTCTCTTTTAAAATTACTTTTTAATCTTTTTTCTTCAGGTTGATGTTTTTTTTTAGTTTTTAGTCACTTTCAACAGTCCAAGACTAGTCAGTAGAATTACTAAACTAGAAAAGTAATTAAATTTGTTTGTTGTAGTGTGGAATATCAACTTTTGACTTCTATAAGAGAATGTTAGCAGACTTTATTATAATATTATATAGTAAAATATAGTATCAGGTATTAGTATAGACCTATTGTTATTATAATTGTAGATTGGGTGGTAAATGGTAAACAATAAAAAGAACGTTTCAACATTCAACATTCAAGGCACAAAAAGAAGGGAAAAAACTGCACATTTTGTTAATGAAATCCAACTTTAAACATTTTATTAGGATTTTTTTTTTCAATAGTGGAGGAGAAAATTGTGTAATGGATAGGAATATTATAGCAGTTGGAAATTTTATAGCTTGAAGCAAACTATCTAGCTCTCTCTCTGTAGCTAGCTTCTCTGGAGCTTGACGTTTGTGGTGTTTTATTTTGTATGTGTGTAGTGTGTGCAAACTAATTTACATAATTTTCCCTTAATTTTTTTCAGATCATCGAGCAGAACAGAGAACACCAAGGCAGAAGTACATACATGTAGAGGGAAGTGAATTCAAGATCTGGAACCAGATAAACTTAATCAGATAACCATCATACTTATGTAAGTAATATTAAGTAATATGTATTAGGGTGTGGGATACTTTACTGTTGAGGAATTTACGGTAACTACTCAAAGGAATAAAAACTAAAACTGAAAACTGGACTTGATACATTTATACTTTATACATACAGACATATCTGCATACACATATGAGTATCATCTCCCATGTAGTCAGTTTTTTCTGTTCCAGAAGTTACGCTTGATGATTTGTACAAAAGTTTTTCAACAGTAAAAATAATTTCAAACTTTGTATTATTTTGTTACATTTTTCTACTTTGTACAGTTTGGATTTTCAATCAATTGCAAAAATAATTATTACAAAGTTTATATTATACTTAGTTTAACCTTGTTGTTAGTTGAATTTTTGTAAAACACATTCATCTTTGTATCCTGGAAAATTCTGCTTATTTTAGAGCTTAGAAAAGGGTACGATTCTTACTAAGGACAAAAAAATAGTCAAAGAGCTATCAGTATCCTTAAATGTACAGACAGGCATATCGTAAATAAATAATAACCAATATTAGTTTCACAAAAGTTAAAGTTCAAATGATAATATGACGCTCGAATGCTATCTTCATTATTACTATTATTACTGTTGTTAAAGAGAGTATATTAGTCTAAAAGAGTCGACGAGACCAAGTCAGACTCATTGCTCACTGACTGGCCACATTAGATCACATTAGAGCTTGAGTTTTCATATCCGACTACTGATGACTGGCTGTTAAAGTCAGAATTGAGTTTCCGGTAGCTTTTGACTTTTGACTTTGTGTAATATCTAATACCTTTACCTATGTGTTATCTGTATGCATGAGGGTTTTTTTATCTCTTTTGATCATCCTCCCGATATCACTGCTCTCTCTCTACTTTTTTTTTCACTCTCTATTTCTTTTTCCCTTTATATTTCATACATAAATAATAAGTATACATGAATACATACAAAAATCCAAACTTTACAAACAAACAGATGTACATTGTGTACATGTATCATGTAACTTGTACCATTATTATTACCATATGTACCTATTTTATTATTAATAATCTTGGAGTGATAACAACTACAACTTTTTGACTAATAATCCCTCCAAATGCTCCTTTTTGAAACCTATATATAACATAATATTATACCTTATACCTGTAGTTTATAGTTTGTTTGCGCGGTCTATGTGAAGGTTTTGTACTTTGAATTGCTCAGAAATCCTAATACTAGAGAATATCATCTAACTGAAGAAAGTAACGCTCGTAGCTGGTAACATTTCTCAATTTGTATTAACGTGTAAGATTACTGGAAGCTATTGTAGTACTATTATTGACTAGAGACTAGAGACAGAATGAGAGAGATTGGTAAATTTTTTTTGTTATTCCTATACAATTTGTCTAGACTTTCTCTGGATTAAATATTACGTAAATGTATAAACTATAAATACATACAATTCTTGTTATTTTCACTAACTGAACTAACTTTACGTGTACTTTTTCATTACACAATGCACAACATAGAGGAAAATATAATCACACATGCACCATCAATTAATATTGTTTATGTCTCCTGTTGTTTACTTGAGATTTCTATTTTCAGCAAAAGAAGAGCACTCGTGATTGGTAGACGAGGATATTGTTGTTTATGTATCTAGTTGTAACGTTTTTTTTTGGAGGTGCATGTGAAAAAAAATGTATTGATGAATAGACACAAAGTGAATATTAAAACGCCATTTGGTAATTATACTTTAATGATGATGGACATTCAAAGTTGTCAACTGGAGTCTGCAGTATGCAGTATGGTTTTCAACATTATTTTATAATCTTTGAACAGCTTTTATCGTCGTGGTTTAATGAATTTATTTATATATTTTTATATAAGCTCCTCTTTCACTGTATATAACATGTAATATGTAATATGTACAGATTGACTTGAGAAAGTGTCGGCTTTTTATTCTGCCTTTAGACTGGATTAGGTAATAATAAACAAAAACAAAAGTAATAGGTGCATAATACTTTATACATTACTCATATGTATCTAGAAGGTAATATAGATTACATACAAACGTAATACATAATTCTGGAATAGATTGAGATACATAATGCATTTTTCCTTTTCGTTTTCCTGTTTCCATACGCTCAACTATTGTGCATTTTGTAAAGTCCTCTGTTTTCTATCGTGTATTGTGTTGTTGATTGTTGTGTGTACACTGTCCAGTGTACAGTGTACATTTTATAGTTTACAATGATGTTACAATCTACACACATTATATTGTTGTTATTATTTTGTAGTACCTTCTGAATTTCCACCACTTAATTTCTAATTACTACTTTTAACCTTGCATATATTATATTGCATTTACTACTTATTACCGCGATACTGTGAAACAACATCAATGTACACATACACGATTGAGTAGGTATTTAGTATTTATATAGTTGTACAATTTTCTACACATTTCTTCTTGTGAGGTTCAAGTTTTCCGCATGTACAACTTCTACAACTACATATTATACGTATTATATTATATTATGGTTGCATTTTACACACTCTCACACACACTCATAGCTCATAGCTCATAGATATAAACTGAGAGCAAATGTATTTTTTAATTTTACGGACTAACCTTTTAACTTATTACATAATGTACAATATATAATAATGAGGGAAGCTAGGTAAAAATTAAAAATGCTTTTTGTAATTGTTTCAAGTTGTGCAAATTTTATACTATAGTTGTCATTTTATCTCATCCTTACTTGCTTCTAAAAGTATACAAGATATCAGAAAAGTAGTTGAAAAATCCAAGAATTTTTTTTACAACTTTTGAGTTCTCATGGTTCAAATTGCTTGGAAATTGGAAAGAGTTTTATGAGAAATAAGAATAACAAACAGAATACGTGTAGTACATTAAATCCACGTAGAAATCATTGTTCTAATTCCAATGAAGAATGTTGTAGAACATGTTGAAGTTTTCAATTTGATTAAACTTTAAACGTGTAGTTTCGTAGTAGAGAAATATAAATGTTTTTACCAAGTACGATTTAATTGGTACGATGAACAACTGTATTGGATACAATCAGCTGCATGGCTTCTAGCTTGAAACTCGAGAAAAAATAGACACTTGACAGTCCATGAAATTACATTTAGTCGCAATTAGATGTAGTCCTCAATGTTGTGGTTGCGGTTGCCATTGTAAATAAATTGAAATTTCATGGTTTCACCCTTCTTTTTTTAACCCTGTAGCCATAAGCAAGCATGGTACATGGTATGGCATGGTTGAGTAGACACATGGAAAAGAAACCTCCAAAACAATTTTATTGTACAATACACGTAGTGTATAATAATATAGGTATATTATGAAGCCTGGCTTGGCTTGGCTTGGAAAAGAAGAGGAGGAAGAAGCAAAAGGCTTTTATGGTTCTTTTCTTGTTGTTATTGCTCACTTACTACCAGTACTTACATATCAATAGTCAGTACTATGGACTAACAAGTAAGTACTCTGACTTGTGAGCGCTTTGCCATTTACCATTTACCAGTGCATACATACTATGCCCGTGGAAATGTGAAACCGAAATGGTAAATGTACGTTTGTAATTTGTACATTTGGATCCTTATGGGAAATATAGTACATAGTACTAATAATGTAGAATGAATAATAGGGAATCGGCTTTGTATTAGCTTGTAGATAAAGTAATGTAAATTGTAAATGCATACCCACACAAAATGGTCCAATATAAAAAAGGCAAAAAATTGAGTACGTCAACTATTGGTTACGCTGCAGTCACGGTTCAAAGTTCTATAGACGGAAGAAGTTACATTGTAATATATGATTATTAGGTGGGGCAAATGTCACTATTCACAATACAACACAATCAAACATGTAGAGTTTGTAGTTTTTTTTAACATACTGATGATAGAAAAAACAAACATTGTTTTGTATTGAGTGGTGAGCTCCAGTACTTTACAATAGCTGATTTCAGCCCATACATTATTATATGTATAGTGCTTGGGAATTGGGAACCTTTTTTTTATTCTTTTATCTACAATAATTTTGAAATCTGAAATGTACAGTTTTTTCATGTTTCATGTTTCATATTTCATGATTTTATTTTCTCGTCATTCTAAAGGCTAATGCTTTCACCAGTCAACCTGATATGTATTCATAATATACGCATCAATATAAGTTTACATTATGCTAAGGTTAACATGTAGAAAGGAATAAGAAATAAGGCAAGGACAAACCTTCTTTTCTTTCTTGTGTGTGATGTGTGATATAACATACAACAATCTTCAAGAATGATTTTATCCATTCATTCATAATTTTGATGGGAAAGAGGATTCAAGTTGTAGTAAAATCCTCATCATCTCTCGTCAATAATCAACACCACCAACTGCACCAACCTTCTCCCTTCTTTTCTGCCAATTACTGTGGGTGCAATATAAAAATAATAATGACTCTGTCCAGCACTCCCACTACAATAAAAAGAAGACAAACTGAGAAGAAAAAAATGAAACAAAAACAAGAAACAACAGAAATAAAAGATTAAAACAAAGTTAGAGAGAAACGTATATACGTATATATGTAGGGATTCAAATTTCGACTTTTATACTAGGATGCAAAAGTACATGCACAATTTGTATGCATGTATGACTACACTCTACATTGTATTGTTATAAATTAAATATTATGTACGTCTATGTAATATACAGTATGTTGTACTTGGTTCTTGGTTCATGTCTTATTGTTAGTTACATTTGATTGTACAATATTCATACTATGTACGTACATTGTAGTGATTATAGAATAATTGTATGATCATACAACTTGAAATGAAATACAACACACAACAACGCAGAGAGACAGTGACAGTGGAAGTGTTTTTGTGGTCATTGAAGTTTCATTCGAGTTTCGAGTCCCTCTCTTTGTCATCTCTTGTCTAAAATGTCGTGCTCTAACATAAAATACAATAATATAAAATTATACAAGGAGAAGGGTGCAGCATAGATATAGCTTTGAGGAGTAGACTGGTACTTGGTACTCTGACAAGAGAGATCCATGTTAATTTTTTCCCGTTTTTTTTCTTCTTCTCCCTCTTCTCCAGTTACCTTTGTCTTTGTCTTTTGTTTTTCTTACTGTCACTGTTGTCAGTATACCTTATTTTGCATATCATTAACGCTGTGTAGATTTAGAGTTGATGTTATTATTATTATTATATGTTAAACAGGTATATGCAGATTCTACATACACACTTATGATGAAGTCTGTAGTCTATTTCTTTTTTGTTTTATTGTAATGGTTATGTTAGGTTTGGTGTCTCCTCTATAGGCTATAGCTATAAACTATAGAGTATAATATGCACTAGTAAAATGACACATAAATTATATTTTCATTGACTAATACAGTCATGAAAAATTAAAAAGGTGGATAATGTATAAAAAAAATAAGACAGTCAGAGAATCAGAGAGAACAATGAAAAGAAATCATGTGTATAGAGTATAGAGAAAGAGACATCTTATTATTGTTATTATTCTCCCTTGTCAGGATTTTTATTGCTTTCTAAGGGTAACTCTTGATGCAGTCAACATCCAACATTCAATATTTTAATTTTATTCCTACAGTAGCTGTTAATTTATACACAATTTATCCACAGTCTACAGTGTAAGTTCAAGGGATAGTTTATAGCTTATTTATGTAATAGGCACAGGGAAATCTACAGGTTGTATGTAAATAAGTCAAAACTAAAACCATGTCCAACTGCACATAATCATAATCATCATGCAGAATCTTTATGCATTCTGGAACCAGACAAAATGGGAAAAATTACACCTGTATGTGAATATGGTGATGATGATGATGATGCTACATACATAATGCATAATATATGTAAGCATTTGTGTTTAAAAACCAAAAACCAAAAAAACCACACCAAAAGGTTAAGTTGGCTAAGCATGAATTGGTGTATGATCGTAGTGCAAAATTATCAAAGATTTTATGATTAGAGATGAAACATTGTAGTCATTACTGGATTAAGGATTAGTTATGTAAATTTTCTTAGAGGGTTACTTGTACAAATTATTATTATTATTATTATGACGAAGAACGAAGAATATGATGAGCATTCATGAAGAAAAAATAAAGATATATATCCATAAAGTTTCAAGTTTAAAATGTTGTGACTTATTGTAAAGGCACAGCTATTTAAAGTCTCTTGACCTGTACATTGTTTACTGTACAATGTACAAGCAAGCAGTACAAATTGCTATTTGAAATGGTTATTTCCTACATTAATATTTACGACGGATTCATACACAGGGATACAAACTTTATCTACAACTTTAAAACTTTTGTTTCTTTCTGTGGATCATTTTACTCTTTATATTATTTGTACTTTGTACATCAGAGTACATTTCATTGACTAATCATTATTCAATATATTCAATACGAGTATTCACGTTTTTTTATGAGACACTAAAGATAGAAACAGAGTTGAATTTCAATGTCAACAGTTTTGTCAATGGTGTGGAGATGTTCATTATTATTCACATTTTATTATTACTATTCACTATTCAGTTGTCGACAACTTGTCCCATCATCTTTATTCTGTCAATGACTGTTTCAACTTTTGAGGCAGTTCACAAATCTAGTACTCTCTCAACTTTCATTCATCATTTGTCTTGGGTAGAAAAACTGTTTGATATGTTTGTAAATTCTATGAAGATGAAAGATGATCCTTACTGATTTTTTGCTCTCTCTCCTCCTGTTCCTCCTCCTCCTCCTCCTTCTTCTTTGACTTCCCTTACAAATAACAATTGAAATTCGACATGAAGGTAAACATTATATTACACACAATACACAATACAACAACTTCACTGTGTTATGTGTTACTGTGCACTTCTGTACACGCATTTTGACTTTTGATTTGATAGTGAGAATTTTATGAATAAATGTTAATATTCAATACAGTTCTTTGTATGTTGTAGTTTGTATTCTGTAGCCGTAATACATAATAAATAATACATACTGCAGGTCCTGTAAAAAGGTTTAGGTTAAACTTTTTCTGTATAGGTTTATTTTTTATTGGAATTGTGGATAAAATTATTTTATTGAGGACCTATCAGATTATCTCGTCGTTCGTAGTGTTTGCACTGTAATAATAATATCAATAAAAATAATAATTACCGTAGTAGAATACACAAAATGATTTGTATATGATGAGAGAGGAAAGAAATATTAATAGTTGTTGCCTGTGGATTGGGCAATAATAATTATTATTGTTCCTGAATCAAGTATCAAGAATCAAGGAGTGAGTAGAGGTAGAAGAATAAATAAAAGGAACAGCAAGAAAGTAGAGAAAGAAAGAAAGAAAGAAAGAAAGAAAGAAAGAAGGAAAGAGCAATGAAAATGAAGTTATGGATTTTTACTACGTTGTTTTTTTTCTGGATCCATGTATTTTATTTTATTGTTTTTGTTTTTCCAGCAACTTTTATACGTTTATACTGTATACTGTATACATTTGTACTGTGTACATTTATGTTGTACATACAACATACAATGCATAATGTTATATAGATATACATGAAAATTGTAGAAAAGAGCTCAAGTCTAAAATTTACATGCATACACTCCACCGTGTACAATTTACAAATGTACATTTCAATTCACATTTAGAATCCATTTGGACATTGTTATTACGACGATATAAGTTTTTTATACTGGTGTATTGCTTGCTCTGCTTTAGTGAATGAAACTGATGTTGATGTAAATTTTATGTGTGTGTATAGGAGAACAGAAATGATTCTGTTTTTTGCTCGTGGTTGTGGATGTTGAATAGTGAATAGTACTTACATATGTACGAGGCAATTGTGCATATATATACCCAGGTGCATGTACTGTATTTTTTTCTCCAGTGAATATAAATTTCAACTGTCGTTAATTATTTTAGTGGGTTCCTGCACACAGGAAGACATCAAGACATCAAGTTCACAAGTTACTGGGTTTATTATGTTCCAACTCTCATGCTAATACACACATAGATAGATAGAATACTATGTTATAATATTGCAACCAAAATGACTCAAATTATTCGTTCTTTTCGCAGAATAGAACATTAGACATTAGGCATCAAAATCCTTTTTCTATTTTCATATGATAAAAAGTATTAATAATAGCAATGAATGTTTGCAAGATCATGTCTGTTGTCTGTGCAAGCATTGTTTTAGTACTGTCTCCAGTTTCATGCCAATAATAATACTTTTACTACGGAAAGTTCTCCTGTATGATTTTTCAAAATTCACATATCTAATAGTGTAAAAGTCAGTATCCGAATACGGAATATTGTATTGTAGTATTCTTATTACACAAAAAAAGCTCGTACTTTTTATATATTATATAGTCATTCTTAGCTTCCTTTTTGACTTGGTAAACATAGTAAAAACAACAGAATAGAAGACGATAGTTACAAAGTACAGAGTACAGAGTACAGGGAGTTGTAGAGTAGTATGAATTTTTGTATCAAGCCAAGAGCTCCAGCTAAGTTCTAACCGGTTATTACCTTGTATTATATGTTTATAAGTTGGCCTTTAGACTGATAATTCATATTACAAGTTTATGATTCCAATTACAAGACCTACGGTTTCCTGTCCTACTAATTACTCAAGAAAATATTAAATATATTAAAGTACATTATACTACATGATACACATTGTACGTTGAACAACCCGGTGTGCATTCCCTCTTCTTCTACTTGTATTTTTTCCTATATATTTCTCTCCTTTTTATTTCTTTCTTTCTTTTTGATTCTTGATACACATTACACATTACGTGAGCTACAGGATTGTTAGATATTACACCATGACCACTAATATGCTCAAAACGTGTCCACATGACCATATGTGGTGGGTTTTCAGCCACTGCGGTACATGTATCTAGTATCTAGGTATCTATATCGAGGAGGAGAGATAAAAAATAGGAAATATATGGAACTGTTCTACCATTTAATTCCTGTCTTTTTTTTCTTTATACCTTTTACTTTGTTGGCGGTCCGACTAACTATCAACTATCAGCATTCGTACTTTTTTCCCTTTGTCTCTGTTTTATCTCTCCATGCATAATAAATAATAAATGATAATGATATAAACCGTATATCGTATAATAGCATAATAAGAACCCTTATCAAAAGTAATGCTAATTCTGTGATACTTTTAATTGTTGTTTATCATATAATGAGTCCAGAACTTCTGAGATATAGTTGCAATTTGCAAAGACAAGAAGTGTCCTATTCAATATTACTGATAGGTGAAATATGGACTAATTTGCATAATTACTTAGCGTTAGTGAAGATTCGCCATGCAAGGAACTTTTTCATACATTCCGTGCACAGATAACAAGTTATATGATGAGTCTAAATTCTAAATGACGATGGTAAAAGTAATAGTAGTAGCTTGCACACGAGTTTTAAAACAACAAGTAATGCTTGTAGTGGCTAGTGGAATTTAGCTGTACTGGGTACTTGAGTTGAGACTCCTACAATTCGAGTGAGAAGTGTGTTTATGGTTTATGGTTAAATGGCTATGCTAAAATGCTTACGAATTACGAGAGTAGCTCAAGATAATATAAACACGTTGATTTTGTATCATGTATCATATGCTGTGAAGTATTAAGAATGCCACTGAAAATCATGATCATGATTCAAGTTTCAAAGTTAAATAATTGAAGAAATGAGAGTGAACCTGTGTTGAAAATAAAAATACCAGCAAGCTTAATTTTGAATTCTCAATTCTCAATGCTCTTAAGTAAGTATCAAGAATTAAGCTATTAGAGCTGTACGACGTACAATACAAGATTGAACAATCTAAATGGCACACACACATTAAGACTAGAAAAATCAGTTCCTCCCCATTTTGCAACAAGTATAAAAGAAAAGCTCTAAAAAAATCTATTCAGCCTCTCCTCCTTCGTGGTTTGTCCTATAGAAGACAGATTTTGGTATATCCTCTTCTAGAAAAGGAAGAATGAATGGCAATTAAATTAATGGCGAGTGCACGAATACGAAAACGAATACGAAAACTACAATCTCCTTTCCTCGTCTTCTTCATCGTCCAAGTTTTGAGGATCTCATCACAAAATTTTGTGAACGCTATAAAGTGTACAATGTACAAGTTGGACATCCATTAACCTTTCACACATTTTATGCATGTTTGTAGCAAGTCAAATATTATTGCGGCTATTACACATTGGGTATTGTACAGAACATCAAAATTCAAATTATAACATAAAAAAATGTAGACTCGAGACAATCCTGTAAAGTTTCATTCAATTTTCTACCAATATTTTAATGTTTAACTCTCAAGCAGCCTTCGCTTCTTTTTTTTTAAAACCGAGCGTCTTTAGGATGAGAATATGAATAGTGAATAGAGTTTGATTTCTAAATACTAAAGTAAAATTTCTAAAGCCCTTATGTATAAAAAAAATAGACTGTAAACCTCAGCAAACAAAAAACAACAGTATTACAATTATATATACTTTGTACATGTAAAATATTTATTGTAGTTATGACTGTTCCATGTACAATGTAAAATGTACAGAGGAAAGACTTGTATGTTTCAAGTTGTGCGGAGAAGAAGAAGATGAGTGAGTGAGTGAGTGAGAGAGCGGAAAGAACAAGTTTTGGATTTGGATAATATTATGAATTTATATGCTCCATTCTTCTTAATTTGACGGCTTGACACGCGCATACACATTTTGTACGATTATCATTTACTATATAGTTACTAGTTGCTGGTCCTACTCGCATAATAGATACTTTACCTTGTACATTGTACGTTATTGCTTATGTATTATGTATTACGTACAAAACTTAGAATGTACAATGAACAAGATTTCTAACTTATAGTCCATGTAAATTATGTTCTCCATCCTCTTCATAGACTATTACAATATAGTCAATGCTCAATGCGTATAGACTATAGTCGATAGACACTAGTCCACATACCAGTAAAAATGATGCTTCATTTTGGACAGGAATTATTCTGTACATTGTACATTATTTTATACATGATACATGTAGAATGTAGAATGTAGAGGTAGGAAATTCTCGCTTGAAATACTTCTACGGACCATAGACTTCTGATTCCAGACTTGTTCTTTTCTCTCTGTCTCTCTCTCTCTCTAGTCCATCATCCATGTCATAATTGTAATTACATATGATCACTATACCACATCAGTGGATGATGTAATTTGCAATTTGAATCCTCTCTCTTCTATACATTCTTCTATGTCTTATTTTTTCCCGAATGTTTACTTATGTTTTTACGGACCAGAAGAAACTGTAGAAAAGTAGAAGAATAATCTGAAGAGTTGGTTCAAGTTTTCTGCTGATAGTTGACCGTACTTGAGTTACATAATAATTTTTGAGGTTTTAAAATTACTGTATTTATTTTTGGATTGGGATGGATTTTTGAAAAAGAATCTTTTTCTCTTCTCTGTAAAAATCCTTCTTTTTGAAGAGAAAAATAAATATAATAATATAGAATAAAGGTAACAAATAAAAAGAACAAGGAACAAGGTGACAGAAGAAAAAAGATTTTGTACAGTTGACAACAGCGTAATTTTTAAGATATCTTAATTTAATGAATGAAAAAAGAGTAATGATAATCACAATAATAATTTTGTAGTGGTGTCTCAATTTCAGAAATTGGCATATTTAGTTGTGGTTAAGAGTATACTGTATCTCGAGTGTAGAGTATACTGTATGTGCTCAATTCCGAACCATATCTCGTTAGTATAATAACTAATAACAACATGAGCATTTAATGTGTAAGAACGTGCACACTGTACAATATGGGAATATGATTAGAAATGATTATGGTTATGTCTACACTCTGGAGACTATAATGTAGATACGTTGGTGTGTAATGTGTAAGTTTAATGTGTTTTAATAATTTGATATGCGTGTGTACACTGTACACTGTACACATTTGAGGTAAAAGAAATGTGAGATTTTTAGATGTAGACGAGATTGATGTTGTCTAGATTCTAGATTGTTGTTGTTGTTGTTTTTGCTGTTTCTCCGTTCTCTGTGTTACTATTAGCCATTACATATTATGTATTATGTGCTATGGATATCGGATATTATATATTATGTTCTAGACCTTTTCTTTCTTTCTCTCTTGTTATTACGTCTATTACTTTTACCATGCTCATGTGCATGCTTTTGTGTATGATTATGATTATTGTTATTAGTATTTATCTGAAGATGGAAAATGTAAAAGTTTAAGTACAAGGCACGATTAGTTAGTTAAGGATGAATTGAGTTAGTGAGTGAGTGACTTGCTTCATTTTCTGTTACTTTGTTTAACTCTGAAAGGAAGGCTAATGCTAATGTGAATGGAGAAGCAGAGATTATACACATGGTATAATATATTGTAGATATATGTAAAAGCAAAGGAAAAACTAGATGCAATCGGATCAGAAAGTAAATTGAGTAATTACTCATTACTGCACTTACACAGATATTCTCATATAAATAAATACATGCGTAGATACACGTAGACACTAGACACAAACTGTTTGAAAAGAAGAAGAACAAGATAATCATAATTAAATCAAGTCGTGTTTTCGCCTCTTTTTGTTTTCTCCCATACACAAGTATTGTCCATAAACCACAAACTATAAACATAATGGATAATGGACAGTCTACCTTTATGTGATATTTTGTGCTTTGTGTGACAATGATTAAACGATGTATCTTAATGTTCTATATTCTCAATGGAAATTCGTTGAAATTTCCTTAGATCTTCGATATCTCATATGTCACATGTGCCAATTTTCTCCGTTTATCCGTTTTCCCTTATCCTAGCTGTAACAATTTACCAATTTACCATTTTAATTAACTATGATATTTCTATCGTGCGAAATTAAGCCCGCTGTATCTTTTGCTAATAATTATTATAATAAGTACATTATGTCATAGTAGCTGATTAGTAAATATCAGGATGATAATGGTAAATTTTCTCCATACTTCATATATTCAATTTTGATAGCACTTGATAACATTTATATCTGCTTAGAAAATTGGTGGCAATTATTTGGCAAATTTGTCAATCTTCAGTAGTCAATTACTAAACATGTAACATGTATATAGTGTAAATATACGTACTTGATCATAATGGATTTGCACATGACTCAGAACTCAGAAATGAATGATAGGAATGTGTGTCCCAGTTTTTACAAAATGAGTTTAATAGGCAAATAAAAACAAAAATAAAAATGGGTATAAAAAAACCATCACAATGTTTTTATTCTTGGTATAGCAATAGCAAAAGAGAGAGAAATCGCGAATGAAATTGGCATGTGAATATTTTCCTAAATTTAGTTCATGAACTTAATATTTAATATTCTACATTTTACAGGCATACGTTACGTATCACTGTATGACATCCCAAAATACTGTGAATATGAAAAGTTCCCGTTCTAACAGTCTGCATTGCAGATACAGCAACAGTAAGAGAATTCGAAATTATAACTTGAAAGCTATAGCAAGTGTTGTAGCTAGTTTATCCTTGATGTTCACACTGGAGGATTTTTATTTTACTTTTCTATTCTAAAATTAATAATTATTATGAAATAGTTATTAGGTACAAATTTTAATTTTTTCATCAGTTTTCGTATAGTTTGTAGATTGTAGATAGTAGATAGACGGAATACTTCACAACGCTCTCGTTTTTCATGATGTTCAAGTCTCCTCTGAATAACAACCAAGAGGTTCAGGAGATTAAACGGTCATGTTTTATTCTATTTATCCCTGTATAACACACTACTTTAACTTTTAGACCACAGACCACAGAGAAGCAATCTCTTCAAAAGCCTCTCAAATCTTTCTATCTAAAAGTTTAAAAATGTGAATGTGAATTTGAATTTGGTTGAATGTCCGTATCCACCATCCACTATCCACGTCAAACACAGATGATGCTTTGTTCTTGGTCCTCTCATCTTGTATCTAGAATAAGAGCATAAGAGTAGAGAATAGTCGAAGAACGTAGAATGTACAATATGAAATGATCAAGAAGGTACTTGTGCTTTTGGTCAAAGGTTAAAAGGGATGAGGAAAGGAGATTTTCAATATTAGATAGTAGATGTTATCAAAGAGTTGAAGATAAGCCACACACCAACTCCAAGTCTAACTCCAGTTCCACTTTCCACTTTTCACTACCAGTGATATGTACCATTCACCATTAGGATTAAAAGGCATGTACATCTATAATATTATATGCATAGAATAGAAAATATCCTCTACATTTTATATTCTATATACTTTGCCGTACAGTATTTGCTTTGGATTGATTATCTCCTTGTTATTTCTTCCTCCGCTACTCACTACGCATCTTTTGCACACAGATAAAAGCTGAAAGATTCGTACCATGGTTAAAATCATCATCATGTTTATGTTCGTGCTCACAGTAATCATGCTCCAGCTTCCAGTCTCCAGGCATATGAGACAAAAACAAAAATGACCCGTGTGTGCATCTGCACTGTACAGCAGATTTTAATAGGAGAGAAAATAAAATGACAGTTGAGCTTTTGTAGTTTGTTGGAGTCGGAGTTGGAGTTGGAAGTCGTCAAAATATTTTATCATAATTGACAAGTCCACTGAATACATTATGCATTGTATTATATTATATTATTATATTGTATTGGACATCATATATGTAAAAGAGATAATAGGGAAATGATAATATTGTTGTTGTGTAGCGGTGATGAGACAAGCCAAGTTAAAGTCAAGTCAAGCCAAGAAAAAAGGAAAAAAAAGGAAAGGGAAAAAAATGTTTGTGGAAATGAAAAGACAATTAGTCTTTTATGCATGTATTCTTCAACTCTCAACTCTCATCTCTCTCGTCTCATGCTTACACTTGATTTTGTCTCTCGTTTGTTGTTGGTCTGTTTTAGTAAAGAAGTGAACAAGAAGAAGAAGAAGAAGAGGAAGAAGTCGAGCTTTAAGTTGGATTTTGAATTCGATCCTTCGTATTGTCATCGCATATGACAAATATATGGATGACTGCATCTCGTTAAAAGTCAGAGGCTAGAAGACACACAAGCTGATCTTGTGAGTCCGAGATTCTTTGTACTTTATACATAATGTATAATATTCTATGGGATGAGACCTAACCTAACCTGAGACCTAACCTAACCTGAGACCTTAGTCCTTTCTTAACTCTTCTAAATTTCCCCTATCCCCTCTTTTCTTCTTTTTTTCTTTTTGTTTTGCTTTTTCTTCTCTCTTTTGAATCTTTTGGATACTATTGTTGTTGTTGTCGTCGACAAAGGTCGTCTACATATTCTTGTAGATACATACTTATGTCCAATGTTCAAATGTAATATGTCTAAATATAATATGTACATTGTTCATTGTTCATGCTCATACTTTTGTCCTGTGCGTTCTGCTGTTTATCCAAAAGATATATACACTGTCCACTGTTCACATGTAAGAATACGTACACACATAAAAACGACAGAGGCTCCTAGACTTTTTGACTAGAAACTTATTTCTGTGATTGATTATGGCGACTTTAGCCTGGGAATTTGTGAAGGGCTTCTTCTTCTTCTTTGTCTTATATACTTTTATACTTTTCTTGCTGCTCACTCCTGCTACTTCTTCTTTTCATATATTCCTATTCCATGTAGTTGAAAAAATACATAAAAAAACTAAACTAAAAGTCCTATGTCCAACATCCAACATCCAACATTTTTGTATTGTTTATATAGTATTATTATCAAGTTTAATTGGGTTTTGTTTAAAATTCTTCATGCAAAGTTGACTCCAAACTCCAAGTGTAGAAAGTAGAAACAAGAAAAAACTCTTTATCATGTACAAATACCTTCATGTTGGTGAGCAGTGAGCATTGCCAATGATTATGACCACACATTTTCGCAAAAGACCAAAAGAAAAATATTTTTTTTAAGGATTAGGTTGCAGATTGGTAATTGGTAATTGGTGACAAACCGACATCGGACAACCTCAAAAAAAAAAGAAAAAGAAAAGGATTCATGCTGTTAGCTTTACGACCACTTTGAAAGGTTTCATCCATATATTTATTTGCAATTTTAAAGCCATGCCGCTCATACGCTCATACTTTAAGAAATGGAAACAAAAAAAACGTTTGGCATTTAGTGTTTTGTGTTTACCGACTGGCGGCTGTGGACTCCTTGTTAATTTTTATGTTTGGCAAAACCCAGATGTTAAATCACAATTATTATTATTGTTACTACTACTATTTATTATTTATCCTTCTTATTATAAGTCAAAAGGTCTGTACAATTAAATAAATATTATATTAAACTGCATGGTTCAAAGTTGACAACTTTGATTTTAATAAATGTATGACAACTATTATTATAATTATAATTATTAATGATGACAATTTTGAAGATAAAAGTGGATTACAGGGTACAATTAGGTTGTAATTAGCATGATGTTAAAATTATTAAGTTGAGAGCTCTAGTCACTGCTTGATAGAACAAGATAATCTCGTGTATTATCTTTTTGGTTGTGAATTGTGAAGGAAAATGACTTTTCATGGACTCACCACTATACAGACAAAGAGTGACACACAAGAGCAATAAAATCATGAAGGGTTCTATATATTTTCTATTATATTTGTCTTTTCTTTTCATTGTCATTGTCATTGTGTGTCCGTTGTCCGTTGTTCGTCGTGTGTAGTGTGTAGTGTGTTGTAGGTTGTAGTGCGTAGGGTCGTCGCATCACCGGACAGTCATAAAATATATTACCTGTGTAACCCGTACCTGTACCTACATTGGTTTTACAGTACTTTACACAGTTTCTTTTTATCTTTTCTATTTTGTGAGATAACACTTTTAAACCAAAGTCAAAACCAAATCCAAAGAAAAGTCAAAAATGAGGGAAACGAATAACCAACAAAAGTAAAAACAAAGACAGACACAAAACGTAAAATGTACAGTACATCACAAACAACTAATAGGTATACGTGTGTATTTTTTATACCACAATTCATATGGATGTTCTTCTTAATTTTTACTTTCCCAAACTCCAAACTCCAAACTCACCAAAGTTAACACGATATTGTACATTGAACATTGTACAATCCGGATAAATAAGTAGATACAACCAGTACAAGCACTATTTAAGATAGGGAGAAAATAATATGTAAAATGTAAAGATAAAGAAAAGGGATAGTTTCTGTTTTCTGTAGTTCTGTTTGCCCTGCTGATGCTACACTGTACACCTTTTAATTAGCATAATATATACCCGATTACAAGAACCTAAAAGTAGTAGTGTATGAAGAAAAAGGCCACTAACTAAAATGTTTTTTTTCTTCTCATACCCTGTACCGTGTACATATCTTTCATATGCGATTCAGGTTCAGATGACTCTTTACTCTTTAGTCTAAGGCTATGAATATCTGTAGAGGAAATAGACACATTTGAGAGAAATGTATACTTCAATTAGAATCCTAGCTTTAAAAGGTATATCCATCCAGTTATAATATCACGTATTCTCTGGCTTGTCTCTGTTTCTGTCCGTGTCTTGGTTTTTGGGCGACAATTTTTTTGTTACTTTCCCTAGTGTTTTTTCTCTTGCATGTCCTCCCTTTCCCAATGTACGTGTGTGTATAAAAAATAGAGCGTAGGGGTGGTCGGTGGTCGAGAGTAACCCTTTTTTAACCATCTCTCTATAGATACAATTTACAATTGAAATAGTTGAACGTGGACTTGGGCTTGAATTTGTTATCAGAATTGTGTGAGAGACAGAGTGACAAAGACTTGAAGTACATAATACATAAGTTCTCATCTCATCTCACCTGTTCTGTCTTCAAATTTCAAACTTCCACACATTTTGAAATCAGAATTTACTTTCTATTTTCAAAACTTATAATATTTTTATGATATTTTTGTCTTTTTTTTTAAATTTCTGAATCTAAAAGCTTCAAATTAGCTATTAACCTTTCACCTTTCAATTCAAAAGCTTTAAACAATGGGCTTACAGTTTATAGAGTACCAATTACCAATTTAGAATAAATCCTGTTCTTGTGGTATAAATTCTAAATTCATCATCCACCCAATTTAATGTTCCATTCTTCATCTACATACAAAAGTACATAAGTACTAAGTATACGATAAAAGATAAAAGGATGGGCATTTCAATTTCATTTATTTCATTAATCCACATTCTGCATTGTACACATATAATGTGCAATGGACGAATGAGGATAATGTGAATCTTAATTGCTTTTGTCTTTTTTCATCTCCACCAGCAAATAGAAAATAGAATGAAGATGTTTTAGTTTTATTGACTTGAGCAAGTAAGCAGTAAGTAGCTGGTGTCTAGTGTGTAGTATCTATTGTCTTTGCTCTATACTTCTTCCATCTTCTCCATACAGCTTCTGCATACGTGCAAAGTACATTGTACATTGTACATATATATTTGTATTTTGTATTATAGGGTCCATTTTTCAAGTATCTGTGAAAAGTGTGATCTTGTTTACTTTTATTTCCTCGTCGTGAAAAATAAGGCTTTGGCTAACTATACTAACTAGCCAAGTACCAATTTCAAAGACAAAGTACAATGGACTGTAAAGGTAAGAAAAGATCCAGGCATGCATCTTCAGTGTTGGATTCAGTGTTTTTTTTCTTTTTGTACATTTTCATTTCATTTGATGCCATGAGCCCTGAGTCATGAGTCATGAGTCATGAGCAAAAGAGTGAGAAAAGAAACTTGACACATTACACATTACTTATATGACTTGTATGTTGTATGTTATATGTTGAATGATATGCTTTCTCCTTTACTTTTATTTCAGGAGGATAATAAAAGACATGGACTTGTACCTACCTTATACATTGTACATTGTAAATGGTATAGTTAAAAAACAAAGTACTTGTTTTAAAACCATTATAATATATATTTACTTTGTTTTATATTATATTATTATTCTTTGTGTTTGTGTTTGTGTTTATGTGTGTACAATGTACAGAGTACAGGGAGAAAGAGCACAATAAAATGCATTACGAGTACAGAGTACACACAAATTTACATTTACATTCACATTCATCTCATCACATTAACTTGACTTAAGTTGACTGTATGTAGTATGTAGTAGTGGTATCTACTACAAATGTAATATTACAGACTACAGACGCTCAAGATATCCTATCACTATGTTTGTCCAATCCTATCTTGAACATGGAATGAAATGGACAATAATGCTGCATTAAATGTTACATGTTAGATGGTAGAAATAACGATAAAACTAATAGACATGAGACATGATATATATTATACATGTTTATATACTATATACTATATAGACACTTGGCATTAAACATACTTACTATTTACTATTTAGCTATTGGATAGACAAGAGCTCAAAGCTCAAAGCAGTCCAAGTTCACGTTCACGTATTACGAGTGCATTAAAATCAACATTAAAATCTAAAATCTACATGTGCGGAGCTCTCTATCTCTATTACAAAAATACTCACAACTCAGAGCTACAACCATGTTGTACCATGTATTCTAACATGTACCAACAGCAACTAGACAAGCTCAAATGAGATTTGGACAGTACATACAAATAACATGAGAGTTGTATACTAGCACAGCACACTACCTTCAAATCCTCATGCTAGATCTCTAAGATCTCTAAGATCTTCATCTTCTTCCTCCTTTTGTATGTACAATTTATCTAACTGTTAGAGGTGAGATTTGAGGAAGTGTGTCTCATTTTTGGCTCTGATTTTGGATTTGGATTTTTAATCCTCTCTTCTGCATTCTCAATTTTTTATTTATTTCACCAATAATTCCCCAAACAAAAACTGTCTGTAGAATGTATTTTCTGTCTTTTATTGAGGAAGAACAAAGAGACATTACAAATTTTGTATTTTATTGTTACACAAGATGTACGATACAAATCATATGCCATTGTATTTCTGTTTTTTGTTGTGTAGTACATTGTACATTGTATGTATCTTGTATTGAATCCGTTTGGGGGAAATTCACAGTTTTCGGCTCAATTTTATATGAGGAGGACGAGCTGTTGGAGAAACGTATTGACTGTTTGAGTTTGAAGCTATAGAGTCTGACTTGATGGCGATGGCGATGTTGATGGCAAAGCGCAGAAGATAGAAGAGGGAAGGAGAAAACTAAAGGCCAAAGGAGGAGAAGAACCCTTTAATTTTATATTTATTGTAAAGTTTGCTCGTTCAATTCCCTCTCTTCTTCAATGTTCAATGTTCCATGTTGATTCCTTTTCTTTTCTTCTTTCATAAGTTAAAAACAGGGGAAATGTGCCATTGGGAAAAAGAGAAGAATACAATATAAAACAGATATAATAGAATCTCAAGTACCTATAAAACAACAATAATATGTTCAATGTTCAATCTGGAGAGGATGGAAATGAAGATGAAGACGAAGGTGAAAATGCATGGTATATTGTATACAGGCGAAAAGAATTCTACACACATACACATCCTTTGTATATTGTGTATTGGATATCTCTCGGCATTATAAATATAAATAAACATCTATAATTTATAATCTAGCTATCTGTCTGTGTGTAAAGTGTGTGGAAGATGCAAAGAAAGAACGAGAGAGAGAGAGTCAACACACACGTTTACACAAACACACTAACAAGCTAACGATAAGAAAAGTACATAGATACACACACTCTTACTAACCGGGAGAGAGAGAGAAAGAGAGATAGAGAGAGGAAGAGACGGGATAAGGAAAAATAATGCTTATAGGGATGATCCTTGTTAATACATTATTAGAGTCGTTGAATCGACTAAATAACCGACTTGAACAAGCTCCTCGTTAACTATATGTATAGACGTTAGACATAGGAGTTGAAAATAGATGTACATGGAATATGTAGGATGTAGGCCTGCTCTAGTAATACAGATAATTATTTTTTTCAACCCTTTACACTCACTCTTCTTCTTCTTGTTTCTTTGATCGGGATCGGGCATGGCAAGGAATACAGATGTATCTATATAAATATACTGGAGCAAGAGAGAGTAAACGAGTAATACGAGCATTATTATTGTGGATAGCTTTTTTATTGTATAAAGTGTACAAAGGAGGTGTAATTCCAATAAATTCAAAAAGTAGAACTCAACCTTCCCTTGAACCGACTTGGCTTGGCTTGGCTTGACTTTTGGTTATAGATGCTAGATGTTGGATGTTGAATGGTAACCCTTTTAACATACTCATATTATCATACCTTTTTGTGGATTATACAATATTAACCGCATTTACAAGTTTCAGTCTTGAGTCTTGAGTCTTGAGTCTAGAGAGTTTAGTAATGTATCTATATCCTTGTAATATGTAACATATTGTAAATTGTACAGAATATAGAAAACAGAATGCAATATTGTCCGCCGTACATACAAAATCATCTCTAGAATCTAGAATGTATTAGACGATAGTGTTAAGACTTAAGACTGTTCAGTTCAAGTAGCACCTCGCTCACTTCTCAAAGCTCAAAGCTCATCTTTGTACTTATGGCTTTGGCATGTGTGGCTATTACTTTACTTTAAATATGTTCAGTTGTATATTGTATATTATATAGTTACGAACCGTTTAAGTAAAAGTATCAAAAGGAGAAAAAAACAAGTTGGAAAAGATTGAGTCTTTGACCATCAACCATCAGCAATCAAGTTGAAACTTGAACAAGAACATGACTTGTTGATGCTTTCAATTGAAGAATTAAACATCAAACCACGACTTTTTTCCATTTTCTCAACTTTTCTTTCTCTCTCTCGGTCTCGGGCTCCTACTTTTCATGCTGCTGCTGTAGGTATTGCTATTGACGTTTGATGTATTCTGTACTCTGTATTTTGTACTCTTTGTTCCGTATTTTGGTATGTCTGTGTGCTAGGAACTAGGAACAAAATAAGAACAAGTCTGGGTTCTCTATAATACTATAATACTGTGATTCAAGAGGGTAGTAAAGATAATTGCACTCGTGGAATTTTTACGACATATATTCTTAATTGCTCCCTCTCCCTCTCTCCCTCTTTCTCTCTTTCTTTCTTTCGTCCACCTTTCAAAAGTTTCAATTCTACCCTCCCGGCATTTTGATTTTCCACTCATATACCTAAACATTGATAGCTGTAAGCTGTGAGGTATTACGTATCACACGTTACACATACTTTGCTCAATGCTCAAGCAGTTGTTTACTCTTTGTATGTAAAATGTATATGGTACATGTTTGAGACGTCATTCCCTGGTAAAACTATAAATTCTAATATAAAATGTAAATCCTTTGAATGCATTAAATTTTGTATAATAAACACTGTCACTGTGGGATTTAGTAAAATTTAAAGAGGGAGAAAATTAATTGAGATAAAGCCATGAATAAGGTACTCCTGTAGTATTAATGTTTTAATAAATTAAAACTCAACATAAAAATTTTGTGCAAAATTTAAACTAAAATATTATAAATTGTAACACATTTTACCTCCTTGTGTTTTGTATTTGTATTATTTGTATTTTGTATGTAGAATGCGTGATGCGTGAGCCATCCCATTGGAGAAAGCGATAGTAATCATAGCTATCAGTTCACAGTAATCTATCGTATAAAACGCTCGAGATACAAGATGCAATAGTCTAGAGTCTGGAGTAATGAGGTAACAAGTTGAAATCTCAAGTGGAATCTCCCTTGTACCTTCTACTAGTACTCACAGTTTGTTTTAACTTTTTATCGGTGCAAAAAATTGATGCTTGGGTAAATGAATGAAGGAATAAGGGAAGGACGAAAGGAAGGAAGGAAGGAAAGAATGAATGAATGGATGGATGGATGAATGACGGAATGAATATTGAACATGAATACATGAAGAAAAATTACATGTTTAGTTTAATCACATGGTTAATAATTAGCTTGTAACTTGTAATGTAAAATGTACATGTAATACACATAATGAATAACGTTGAATAATGTTAATTGCAGTACTCAGAGGAAATTCATCGTATTGCCACTCCTATACTACATATTTACATTTACCTTTACATTTTAGTTGAAGTACTCATGACTCAAGACTCAAGACTCGAAACTTTGATAAAGTTAAATTTTCAGTTTATGTTTTAATTAATTCCTCATATAAATCATAACTCATAAGTACTTCATAGCTCCCTTTGAAATAATAATAAAAGCTGAAAAAGTAACTTATATGTTCTACATTCTACATGGAAAAAGAAAAATCGTACGTCACAGTGACTGTAAAGTAAAAGCCATCAACAATCAACAGCCAACAGTAAATGTTTTACATTTTAGATTTTATATTTTAGACAGTGTGCATAATTACAATGGTCTGGTCCAATAGACACTCGTATTGGATAGAAGGAAACCGGAGCTGAAGCTGAAGCCAAAGACTCAAGACTAAAGACTGTACCTGACAATAAAAAGCTGTGAAGAGAAATATTAATGACACTCGTAATTTTATTAGGCTTGTAAAAATCCTCAGGTTTCTTCTCAGCTAAAGTTTATTTACACAAAGTACTTTGTGTTTTGTGTTTTGTATTTGTTTGTTAGAACTTAGAACTAAAAGAACAATGCTTGTATGAGGATTCAAATTGAAATTGAAATTTGAATTTGAATTCAAAATCTAGTGGATGAGACTGTGAATTGACTGTTGACGATGAGACGATGAGAGAAAATGAAACTGACAGGCCAGCAGTTGTTTCTTGTTTGTCTTGGGGTAAAGTACGTACATAAAATTTAAAATGCACTAAATGTTAGTTGAATTATGTGAATATAAATGGAGATTAAATCAGAGCAAATCCTCCTTTTTTTTCTTCTCCTTCTCCTTTTTCTTCTTCTTGGTCTTGGTCTATAACATTTTCTAGTTCATATTGGTTTGTATGAGTAAAATGCAATATGTTCAAAGTACAATTGATACACACATGTACAATGTACAATGTAGATTGTACATGGCAGCATTTTATATGATTTTCCAGTTACACAGTTTTTTCTTCTTCTTCTTCTTCTTCTTCTTCTTCTTTTTGTCCGTTCTTTCTTCCTTTCTTTTTTCCACAGCCAAAAGCCACACACATTGTTGAATTAAATAGTCCATCCCACTCCAATTACATATGAAAAAATAACTACGAATTCCTCTTCCTCTTGTTTTTTTTCATATCATTTCATTTTGTTTTATAAAGAGCTCAAAACTCCATGTAGAATGTTTGATGTATGTATCAGTAACTAATAACTATTTCAACTCGGAATGGCCAACATCTTGTTCGATTCAGTATACAATATACAATGTGTTGTATACATATATTTTATATTTTTTCACAGTACGAAATACAAATGTACAAAGTTGCCTAAAATGTAAAACATGATACTTATTCGTATGCATACTTGTAATTCTACACACTTTATCCGTTGATTTGGATAATAATACACTTTATTTCTTTTTCGGAGATGAATAAACATACACACAAACTGGAACTCGGCCTCTGTGAATTCTTCTCGTACGTCAGGAATTATGAATACTCTAGACTCTAGAAGAATCATTATACATAATACATAATACACACATTATATTTTATATTACATATGAGATACAAGATAGAACTGCACTTGAATACATTTTGATTCTCTCTTGCAATTATTTCTGCTTCTATATAATTTTCTTACACATGACCCACGCTCCACACATGATAATAATAATGATAACTGATATAGTTGATAGTTTGATAGTACGATATTAGATATTACCCAGACAAAATCATACAGATGGGAGTTTACAATTTTTTCCGGCAGTTTTTTTCTTCTTACTGCATGATAAATGATAAGTATTTTGGTATTTTGCTACAGTAAACCATACACCACATGGCACAACTCTGAACTCTGAATTCTAAAATTCCTAATTCCTATACATACAAAATGATGTTGGTAATACGCATCTTGATTCTTCATATTTGTCCGAACTTTGAATACTTTGAAGAGCATCTGACAATTATGAACTAAGCATACCGACAGGATGCTGTACAAAGTACAAATAATGGAATAAAAATGAAGCAAAAGAGAAAAACAAAACTTTCATCTATCATCATAATAATAATAATAATAAAATTAGCATAATATGAATTACACCATTACCATCAACATCAGCATAATGTGTAATATAAAAATATATAATATTTTCTGACAATGATTCTGATCAAGATACTCTTTTGGGATTGGAGTTGGAATAGTTTTTTTTTCTATCTCTCTCTTGGTTGATTGTTGACTGCTTGTTGATACTGATGCTGACCATTTCACTAAAATTTGCTTCTGGCACCTGGAGATTTTGTATGAGCTGGATAAAGGATAAAAAAAAGATTCTGTAGGAAGCAAAGAGGAGGAAATGGAGCATACACAGAATGTAGAAGATGAAGATAAAAAACAGCACCTTATACCTTTTATATTATACACATACATAGAAAGGAGACTTGTTCATCTTGTTCGTCCTCTTTCTTTCTTTCTTTCTTGTATTATGGCATGGCGTATCTATATCATATGATGTATAATGTAAAATGTCTAATTCTTATTGCCACTTGGTTTGTACTTTGTAATTGTAAATTGTAATTGACGGGGAAGAAAAGGAGAGAAGGGAGGGCTGAAATTAAACAAAAGTCTATCGACTATCAACTATCGACATGTAATAATAATAATAAGAAAAAAAAATACTTATGAAAATGATACTGTTGATTTTTTCACTCAAGGCAAAAATCTATACAGAATAAAGAATAATAAAGAATATTATGATAATGCTCGACGCTCAATAAATATGCTCATTTGCATAGAAAATACTATCATGTTCATTTTTTTTTCATGTATGAATTTTACTCGTTTCTCCTTCCCTGTCCATCGTCCATTGTCCATGTGTATAAAGTATAAAGAGTAAAGAATAGGTAGTAAAGTGTAGAGAGAGACAGATAGAAATGTGAGACTGAGAATTAGTACACAACTATTGGGAGGTTTATAGACTTTACTTTTTTTTCTTATTACTACCTCATATGTTGTTTCACTGTCACAACTCACAAACATACACACATACACACACAAAAGACAAGACAGCAACCAGAACAAGAACAAGAACAAGAAATTCATATGGATGGTTGGTTGTAATTTGCTAGTCTTCTTACATACTACACATTGCATATACACTATACACAGAACACAGACACAGCGAGATACTTTCAATATAATTATAATAGGTGGTTGTAGACTGTCATTGGCTCCTATCTCTCGTGTCTCATGTAGAAAGAACTCACACACACACACACACTACATGTTATACTGTTTACTACCAGGGCGAAAAAACTACGAGACAAGAGACAAGAAGAGAACCCATGCAAGAATATATTATATTGTATATTACTAGTATACATTATGTTTCCCAAGTCGAGACCAATAACAATATCAACAGTCAACAGTCAACAGTCAACAGCACCACCTCAAACCTCAAATAATGTGCAACGTTTTATGTATTTCTTGTACAAATATTACAGACTACGGACAACGGACACACACACAGGTGTAATCATTAGTGGGAAGTTGCCTAATTGATTGTGACCACCCCGTGAGAAAACGAGAATGAAGAACAACTTTGAGGATACTACTGCAAACTAAAGAGTGTGTGCGCTGTTCTTATTTCTTATGAAGCATCTTATTGATCTGACGTTTTGTAGTTTGTAGTTGATTTAGTTTCGAGTTTCGAGTTTTGAGTTTTGAGGTTTTCAAGTTTGAAGGAAAAGGCATTATCTTGTTTTTAATTTTTACATTTTATAGACAAATTACAAATTAAATTACTTTGTACATTTTGTAGTTGTAGGTTGTTGTTGGTTGTAGTACACATGGTAGATTACAGAGTTATGTTTTGGAAAATACCAAATAACCAAGTAATCATCATGATTATCATGATTATAATGTTGTATTTTTGCACATTGGTAATTTGGGAACAAAATGAGCTGGAGAAAAATCATGGGTTTGTACATTGTACAGTGACGATGGAGCTTTCGCGTGTAGGGTTAAAATGGAAAAGGGACTTTTATTCTGGAAAGTGGAAAAATTCTCCAATCTTCAAAACGAAAAAAAAGTATTCAATGAAAAATACACTCTCGTACAATTACACTTGGCGTATTATGTATTTTGTATTTTATCATTATGTTTTTCATATCTTGTCCAGATAAAAAGATACAAAATACAAAAGTTGAGATCGTCCAAAGACTTTCCGTGTTACAAATTATTTTTTAATAAACACTAAACATGAGATAAAATTATCATCAAGAAACACTTGATGAAAGAGAGAGAAAAAAATAAGAAAAGTTTTTCTAGTAATAATTTCTACAATCTTGGTTTTTTATCCAGTCACCAGTATTGTTGTGTAAAATTAGCATAATGAAGTCCAAGACATGATTTCCTTTATTTTACCGTAGTGTTTCATATTTCATGCTCCGTGCACGATATTCTATGGATTTAAATAGGAATTCGTGTACATTCCACTTAAACAAGCTACCTGTATTATACTGTACAAAACATACAAGTCTACTTTTTGTATGAACATTTATTTGAACGGGAGTGTATTATAATTTCATGACAAATATTCATTTAAGATTCAAAGAACCATTAAGAACATCAAAAACGAGGCAGTATTTTGTGTATTATAC
>JABASP010001160.1:0-33464 GCA_019776565.1 Sminthurinus signatus | reverse complement strand
GGTCTGCGTCTGTAACTATTGGTAATGTATTTTTCCCATACTGTGATATCACAAAGGAAATGAAATTTATAAGCTACACACGTAAGGACGTTTTTATTTCCGTGGCCGAAGTTAATGTGGGGCGATTTTAAATATAAATACGCTACACATAGACTCTAGAGCAAGGAATTACACGATTTTTGGAGTTTTTTCGAGATTTACAAAAAAATTCACGTTATTAATAATAATAATAATTATTATACAAAATCATTAGCTTTCTGTGTCTCTTTCATCGGCACCTTATATACACTTTTAAGTGCCCAGTTCCTCTTGCCCAGTTCCTCTTGCTATGAAGTTCTGACTGTCTACAAAAATAAGATCTTTGTAAAATCTTAATAATAATAATTAATATTTACATGGAGTATGTTTACAAAAGTACTCCGGATTTCACGCCACGTTATCTTTGATCACTAGTAATCAACAAAAAAACCCTCATGAAAGTCACATTTATATCAAGTTTAGTATACCGTAGTCATTATTAATAATTATCATTATTACTTTAATTTTTAATAATGAGTTTGTTTCAAAAAAATGCTCGCGGTATGGAACGACTACCGGAAATGAAGTCGGCGTGAAATCTTAAGTTTTTACGCAGTTTTTTGTTCCTCTGCTTTCCGATCAGGAGAAGACAGTACTAATTTCCCCATTAACATGTCAAAGGATTTCCAATTCCAATCTTCAATTTAGATTTTAGATTGCGCTCAAAGCTTATCCAAATACTTCTATTGTCCCTAGTTTGCTCGATTTAAACTATCGATAACTGCGTTGAGTCTAATTTATGTTGATGTACAATACGTTGCGTATTGTACGAAGGAAACAGGTAACGAATGGACCTGAAATTTAGGGCTACCGGATGTCAAGAAACTGTTATATTTTCATTTAGGTGCATCCAGAGAAAAATTTATGCAGAAAAATGAAATTTCATAACAGTTGTGACGTTCGGCCACGAATTGAGATAAATCGTATCACAAAAGTTATGAACTCAGGTTTTGAACAAGACCCTTGACTTTCATAACTTTTGTGAAATTCGACTATGAGACTCGCTTCAAAATTTCATAACTTTTGTGATATCAGGAATGCAGTGCGGGCAATTTCCATCACAACATATATGATACCGTGCTAAATGGGTTAAGCATTGAGTTTTGATGAAAATATCAAACTCTTATACTGTATACTTTATACTTTATTTGTAAAAGCTAATTCACTTTTTATAAAATCCAGTGAATATGAATAAAAAAGAAAAGAATAGAATGGTTTTTATTTTTTGTGCAGCTACTCATACAGCATACAGCCACTCTTGTGTTTTTTAACCTTATTCTGTCATGCATTAAATAGTTTTTTTTCCATCTTTTCTTTTGAATATGATATTTCTTTATTACTTATTACAAAATGTTGTAAGTATAATAGCAAAAGAGATAAAGAAGAGTGAACGCTTTTACTTATGAAAATTACACAGTCACAATATAAAATATAAAATACAAAATACAAAGTATCATGGATCATGGAGAAAAAACATAAGGATAACGACAGACGGAAAGCTACAGTTGGAATAGCCCTTTTTCACGGCAGTTACACACCAAACACAAATCCAAATCCACACATGTTCAAAATCATGTATCATGGATTGAGAATTGAGTAGAAGCTAGAAACAACGTAGAAATATGGGCATTTTATTCAAAAAAACAACACAGTAATCAAATAATATTATGCAGAAAGTAAAAAAGTACAAGGTGAAATTCTAATATTCCGCAGAACATTAAAAAGTAAAAAGAACATGAACATGGACAAAATGCTTCAAAGTATGTGTGTGAAGAAGACACTTAAAAATGCCATTAAGTTGAATCGTGTTCTATTACGTATTACATATCATTATGATACATAACAATAATTATGCACATGAAATTGACTTGAATCTTGAATTGATCTTGAACCTGGAATTTGGATTTGAAATTGGGAGTTGGGAATTCGGAATTTGACTTTGATTTCATTATTCATTATTCACCCTTCCCGTCAATATCTTGATATCTCAATCCTCAATTTCCCTCGTGTTTATGACTCATATTTATTTAAATGTGTGTGGAACGACCCTTAATGAAGCTATTTCAAATCATTGACAATAGTAATTTACACATTTTTTTCTCATTCAACACTCAACATGTTCAACAGGTAGTCATTTCACCGTGTAAAAAATTTAAAATTCAAACTACAGTCAATTTTCATTTTCTATTGTATTTACTTCAAAACATTCTCCATTTCCCATTTTCCATTTTTTTCTACTTTCCGCGGTACAATGACTCAATTATTATTTGATACTGTCTATTTCTTTTGGCTTTGGATTGGGTTTGTGTTTTGTTGGTTCTCCATTCTCCATTTCTACAAAAGTGTGTAAAGCCGAGTTTTATTTCCACGATATCTATTTTCTATTTTCTCTCTTTCTTTTGTCCACAATCAACAATCACAATCAACAATCGCACTACAGACTACAGACTGAGCTTTAGCATTGTCCCCTGAACATTGAACATTGAAACGTGAGACAGAACCAGACGCAGAACCAGAACTGCCTCTCCAAAGTTAAAAGCCAAAGCCAAAGAGTACATTGGACATTGAACATTGATACTCTCGTACAAAGAAGATAAAAGTTGATACGCTACTGTGCAAACTGAATACAAAATACAAAATACAGACTGAAAACTGTAAAGAGTAAAGAGATCCGAGTTCACATCTTAATTTCTAATCTGAAAAACCTCACATGAAAAATAATATACATAATAATAATACTTTTCATTCATTTTCTTTATGCTTGTAAAATCATCATAATCCAACCAAAATCCAGCATCCAAAACATTCAGAAATGCAGCCAGTAGCAAATGTAAAAGATGAAAATGAAGATGAAAAGTTGTTGGAATAGTGATAATAAATCTGGATGCATTTTCCACTGTCATTTTGTCCCCTGGTAAAATGAAACTAAAAAATAAATAAATAAGATGTAACATCTTCTTTTCTTTTCTCTTTCTCCTTCTACTTCTCAGGAGTTTACACTTTCAAAACAGCTTCATGTCAAGTACCTTCTTCTTTTATATGTATACTTTAAGCTTTGAGTTTTGAGTTTTGAGCAGGGGGAAACTGAACGCAAAAATGAAAATGAAAATGAAAAATACTAGCCCTCATTCTCTTCTTCATCATCTTCTCTCCTTTTCTTTTTCTCTCTGTTTTTCTCTGTTGCTGTTGTCTGTTGAGGAATGTTCCTATTTGAAAAGTATCCATGTAGATTTGGTATTTGGTATTTAGTTTCCTTTCCTTGTTAGATATGATATAGAATCACACCAGAATCACAGTCATGGAATACTAATGCCTTCTCCTCTACTCTACTTTGTACATTGTACATTTTGTATGTATGTAGAAGGGGCGTTGAAATGCCAAGCCATGGAGCGCTCTCCAGGAAAAAGAAAAAGAAGAAGGAGAAGAAGAAGAAGAATCCAGGAGCAAATACTAAATAGTGGAGGAAAGGAAACGGAGTAAAGTTGAGCTAAACTCGTGCTTTGGGACATGGAAATAAATTACCATTAGGGGTAAACCTATTGCCGAAGAACGATAATTTAATTTTGAAACACTCGTAAAAATCTTGAGCGTTCACTTCCTCCTCCACTCTCATTCTCTTCTTCTCTCGTTCGCTTCACTCTGCACTTCTCGTTTTTCTTCCTGCCCCGTGAAAGAGCTGTCGAATGTAGAGTGTATAGTGTACAAATGTACATGTGTAACCGCGAAAAATCCTGATTGTACATAGATATTTTACTACGTATTTGTGTGTATTTGTACGTATTTGTGTGCGTTGGTGAAGGCCTTCTGAAAGCGAGTTGTGAGTAACCACCATCTGAAATCTAGCATCAGCCCACATAAATTTCAAAAAGTCACCGAGTCTCACGCGCCCGCCCGCCAGACTGCCATTCTGCCATCCCGTATTACGATTATACGTTTACAGTACAGAGTACAGAGTACAGAATACAGAAGTTAGAGTTTAGGAGTCAGCAGAAAGAGGAGGAAGAAGAAGAAGAATAGTGGCTTAAAAGCTTCTACTCATTTCAAACCTTATCCCAAATCCATCCTCCATTCTCCATTCTTAGTACACTCGTATCTCTTGTCTCTTGTACATAAGCGTGGATCGTGGATGCATCGGGTGCTCAAAATAGAAAATAGAAAAGTACTTGAGAGTTGAGAGTTGAGTCAAGTTGAGTTCCGGAAACCAAATTGAGCATCATACACAGTGTAAAACATAAAACATACCTAAACTACTATACTTTTAACTACTGTATCATCTTTTATCTTTTATCTATTTTCTCTTTTCCTATAGTCCACATAGTTAAGCCAAGAGCATGGGGTATTGTTATTGTATTTTATGAGATGCATCTTGCAGTTTTACTTTCAAACTTTTTTCGGACTTCAGATGCACTCTGCACTCTGTACTGTATTGATTTTGATTTTTAAAGGAAAGCAAGTTTTTAGTCGTACCACAAATCAAAAGGTCATGATTTAATTTTGATGAGTATTTTTATTATTTATTATAAATCTCCGACCACCCTCAAACTAGAATTAAAATACACTTAAAGTTGAAAAATTAAGTAGTTCCAGTTTTATGTAATTTTGGTCTTAAAATCCTGTAAAATGAAAAGGGCTATGAAATTGAAATAAATGGACCGACCCATTATAAAATTAAATTCGAGATAGGTATTAAATTCCCATGAACCGAGGAATGAATTAAACATGTTTAAATGCATACATTTTTATCAAGTATTAAAAAATAATTACTATTACAGTATTTTTCATCTCTCGACCCCAGATTCCAGATTTCAGATTCCAGATGCGAGGCGACGGAAGTCGCATATAAAGTTAGACTTGAAATTGGACGTTTTATTCATATTGTTCAATTTACCGAAATACTACACAATACACACTACACATTACACATAGCATTGAAACTTGAAATACTTGTGTCATTATGTCCCTTTTTCTCCATTTCCATTTTCATTCTCCAAATTCCCCCATTTTCCATTTCTCTCCATTTTTTATGATTATTCTATTGTCCATCAACATCAACATCAACATCAGCAGCAATATGAGGACAGAATTAGTAACAATAGATGCACAAAGTACAATGTACAGGGTATGAAAAGGTCGTAGGAGTTTTGTGATAGCTTCATGTTGAGCGATGTGCCCCATTCCCATTTCCATAGTGAATAATTCCAGGCATTTTAGATTTTTTTTTACAAATGGAACCTTTTAAATTCCCTCTTTACTCTTTACTCTTTTCAGCTTGCTTTTAGCAACAGACAAAACAGTACAGTTTCTGTGTTACATATCATTATGAAAATGAAAATGGCTTTATATAAAAAATAAAAAATCCGTAGCAAAGCCCAGGAACCAGGATGAAAAGAAGAGGAATGGGTTCATGTTGGTTGTTGGGTGTGTAAAGTGTAAACGTCAACTGTTAACGTAAAAAACTTGATGTAAAAGCTCCCAAAATTCTTCATAATAGAATTAGAGCACACATTTTCTCCCTTTCTCTTTCTGTTTGGGTGCATTATGAGGAAAACTGAAGAGAGAGAGAGAGAGTCTACACAAGCAAATGATGTAAATATCACAGGGCTAAATTGCATAGTAAAAAGTCAGCAGAGTATAGAGAATAGAGAATTCTGAATGGTAAATGGTGATCCTTCCCGACTCCGATTCCAAGTCACAGTCACATCAAGCTTCAACTTTCAACTTTCAAGTATCCAGCTTTTTTCTATTCTTTTTTCTATTATGCACAACACACACATTTCTTCATTCTTTTTCACTCCACTTGATCCTCTTTATGTTACAAACGGGTAAGCACGGTGTACTGTTTTGTGTTTTGTATTCTGTATTTTAGATTTTAGTCCTCTGAAATCTCTTACACTCTCTCAATGAATGTCTTTCTCATTCATTTAACTCTCAAGTGTGAACTTTCAGATTTTTTAAGTCTCTGATTTTCCTGCGCTGTACTGTACTTCTCATTTAAACTCACAAAAGGAGAAGGAAAGGGCATATAAAAAATCCCAGGGTTTCCAATACAAATCTCCAAAATGTTCTCATTACCCGAATACATTAGTCCAAAAGTACACAGTACACAGCACAGCTTTAAAGCTTGTAGAAAGTAGAAAATAAAGTGGATGGATATGAGAAGTGACACTATTAATACTTAATACACAACACAAACACACACAATATACTTAAGTTCTAAAGGAAAGGATTGTACATTGTACTTTGCATTACACACCTTTCATTCAGTTTTACATGTGAATTCACATACACAGTCAAATTACATGTGTGTACTTTGTACATTGTACTTTAAATACAAATACAAATGACAATGTTCCAGATTCTAGATTCTAGATTCCGAATTCCAAATTCCAAACTCCAGTCGTCTTACATTTCCTAGATGGGTTTATTTATCTCCCCTTTACATTTTTACTCCTTTACTCTTTTCACCTTTTGAACCAACCTCTTCTTCTTTTCTTCTCAATGAAAAACTCTACAGGCTCATTTTATCTGTATACCTAGATTTTTCAACAAGGAGAAGAAAGAAAATACTATACTTTAAGCCAATGGCAATGGCAAAGAAGTAAAAGAAGTGAAAGAGTTGGAGTTGAAAGTTGAAATGTTGCGAGAAAAATTGATATCTCAATTCCAATCCCAACGAAGGAAAAGGAAAAGCGAGGAAAGGGGAAAGGAAAAGTTTGGATTAAAAAGAAGTCAAGTCAAATGTGAGTGTGTGAGTGTGTGTTTCAAAGTACGGGTACGAGGCTCAATTTTCCAGCAAAGATAGATACTTTTCAATTCAATGTTGTAAACTTGCTCCAGACCTTTCGAGTTTCCGAGTTTCCGAGTTCCGAGTTTTCCACTTTCATTTCAACTAATGGAAATTAAAATTACAGTTACAGCTACAGTTTGTGCTCTTGCCAATTCACTTTATATACAAAAGAGTACGAGGTACAGAGACGTGCAGTTTGATGTTTACATTGTATCTTGTACCTTGTATTTACATTTACATTTACTTGAATCCTCTGGAATCTTAAATTCCGAAACCAAGCCGAAATTTGCAAGCAGGAGAAATTTCTACTTTGGTTTTATCTCTTTTTGATGGGACGCTTTTCCACGGTTTTGCAACCCAGGAACGTGAATTAAAATTCCCAATTACATTCCAAGGAAAAGCGAGGAGTGGAATGGAGAGGAGAAAAAGCGTGGAGAAGAAAGAGAAAGAAAGAAAGAGTTAATGTCTTGATACAGGAGTAAAAAGGCTTGATTCTCTCCCGCTTTGTTTTCTTGTCTTTTGCAAATCTCCCTTTTTTATTTCCATTCTCTTGAGCTTGAGCGAGTCTCGAGTTTCGAGTCTTGAGTTGTTATTTTCTATTGTAGTTTCTAGATTCTAGATTCTAAATTCTAGAGTATTACATCGGCTTTTGTCTCCAAACAAAAATGAGAAGACATGCATAAGAAATGAGAGGAGTTTAAATCTGTGCCACTGTTTTTGTCTTTGTTGTTCAATTCAGTTGAAAAAAGAGACAGAGGACTGCCGACTGACATAAGTATGCGAATGAATAGGAATTAGGAATGAGCTTTCAAATTTACTGTGTGTGGTGTCATTTTGACTTTGGAAAAAGAAAGAAAAGCTTCGATGCTCAGAACTCAAAACCTTAAGACTTTGCTCTTTTTTCAAACCAAAGAAAAATCTGATGAAATAAACGCAGAAAAATTCTCTTGTGTTTTTGCTACTATTTTTTGTTTCAATTTAATACGAGTCAAAAAAATCAAAAATCAAAACTCAAAGATCAAAGTTGTTACAGTATTCAAATGGTGGTTTAAAGGAATTAATTAATAAAATTGAAATAATGTATTCCAGAATTCCTGGCTCACGGCGGAAAAAAATGGGAAAGGAAGTTTTTTGTAATTTTTAAAAAGGTTGCAGGTTTCGTTGCAGGTTGCAGTCCATCAAGAATTGAGATGCTCCGTCCAGTTCGGAAAAAATGCGAATCAGCTCAGTTCACTGTTCAATTTTGAATGTTCGGTGGGTATGTAAATAATTTTGAATGTTGGATGGCTCGCGGCTTACAAACTGTGATAATTATTCATTACATGACATAATATCATTTTATACTACATCATTTTGATCAATTGAACATGTGCAGTGTGCAGCGTCGTCCTAATGTATTATTATCATGATTTTATTACTTATTTATCGATGATCCCCAAACTCATCATTATTATTATTATTATCATAATTTTTATTGTTGTTATTATCATACCTAAGAGAATTATTGTAGATATTTTTACATGCATAATAATAAATAATAAAAGAGAAAAGAGATTAAGAGCATTTACTATTTTTTTCTGTGTATACATGACTGCAATTGAAAGTATCAAAGTATCGATATCGATATGTACTTTTGATTCTTGATTCTTTTGATAAAGCAATTTGAGTCGTTTATGTGTGTTTACCCATGTTCAAATGTCTATCATCATCATAATTTTATTCCCTGTTTAAATTAATGGCTCAGCTCACACACTCACACAGGCATTAAAATGAGAACAAAAAGTTGAGGTTGGGATCAAAGTTTGAAGTTTGAAGTCTGAAGATTGAAGAACAAGAGCAAGTCAGTCAAGTCGTCAGAACTCCCAGATCGACTTCATTAATTATGAATAATAATGTAAATTTGAAATCATATTCACAGCGGGACGTCGCTTCTTCATTCACTCCTCACAAACACAAACAACAAGTATAATCATGATCAAAATCCAAAGTTAAATTCGAATCCTAATCCAAATCTTCATTCTTTGCATCAAGAACTTTTCCATTCAGTTCTACTGGAAAAATATAAAAGGATGTGGAGAGGACACAAAACAAAAGATGTCGAGGAAGATAAACTAAAAATGAAAAGAAAAAGAAAAGGCTTTGCTTTGTACTTTGTGTATGAAATGAGATTAGGTCCAAATCAAACTAAGCCCGGCCAATTCCGTCCAAGCAAATCATTTCATTTCAATCCACAATCTCATCACGTAGCTATATCTATTAAATGTATCACTTTCCCATGGACAACCAGTATCAGCCAGCCAACTAAATAGAAAGAAAAAGAAGAAGAAGAAGAGATGAAAAGAAAAAGGGCTGCCCACCAAACGAATGAACTCTTCACACATGATAATCAGATGATCACAAGAGAAGAAGAGTGAGAGAGAGAACAGAAGCAAAATGAAGGAGCAACATCTCTTCTCTCTTTCTGTCTTTCTTTCTTTCTTTCTCTCTTTCTTTCTTGATGCTGTACGATATCACAACTAAGCAAAGCAAAGCCAAGCCTTCCAGCAGTATTAACAGTCAACTCTTTCATTCCATCTCTCACTGTATTTGAAACAGTAAGAAAGTTCCAGTGGAAACAGAAAGAGAGAAAGAGTTTAGAAGACAGACCACCCTAATCGTTCCTCTCTTACTCTAGAATCTAGACTCTAGACTCTGGACTCGCCATTCAATAGCCATGGCCAAGAAGTAATCAGTCAGAGGCAGAGTCAGAAAGAGAGCTGGAGTTGGAATCAAAGTCGGATGACACGCCATGCATACGGATGGAAAACTTCTCTCTTTCTCTCTTTCTCTCGTTCCCCTCACAACATACAGATACAAGAAAACGTGCAAACAACTCTCAACTTTTTTCAATCCTCCTCCAACGACTAAGCACAAGAGAAGACTGACAGAGTAGAAATGTAGAAATGTAGAAAGTACAGTAATCAGGTGTAAGAACTTGGCTTATACAGTTTAGGCTATAAATGTGGCTGAATGTAAGACGGTGGACGGTGGACAAAGAATAGTGGTGAAAAAATAGAATAGAGTAGATTTGACTTCAGAGCTCCAGTTCCAGTTCCAGCTCCACAACGAAACAACGAAACAAAACAGGGGACAAAAAGAAAGTAAAAATGTCCATTTGGATTCTCATCAGTGGCAAGTTGAATCCAATTAGCAGTCAAAACTGGACGAGGTTACTCAGTCCTCAATCTCTCTCTCTTTTGCGGTCCTCTTCTCTCTTCTCTATTGTATTTGTATTTGTATTAGTATTTGGGAGAGCAGTGTATGAATTAGGTTGTCTTCAACTCCTCGGAATCCCACTTATTCTATTGTATTTTCACTTTGGAGGAATCTAATCTCCAGTTATCGCCAGAGTTTAGCTAGTTTTGTCCTCACCATTTCACAGCTTCTGGACTTTACTCAATACTCCTTCCTATTTTCTAGTTACTCGTTACTTGATCCTCGTTATTCAACTCTTTACTTGATCAGTCTCCCCTGTCACTCACGAGTCAGACTTGGACTTGGAAAACTTGGAAACTTGGAACTTTAACTGGGTATCAAAAGCAGAATCAGATCAGAATGCAAGTCACACACCACACACAAGATCCAGGTGCATATTTACTCCATATTACATATTACATATAGATAAAGAATAAACTCTTCGTAACAAGTCACAAGTAAGAACAAACAACAGAGAACAGCAAGCTTCGACTTTAAGTTCATTCAGGAGCAAATTAAAATTTTCCTGGAATTTTAAAATTTTCAATCATTTTATATGTGTAGAAGTAGTTGCGTATTTCATATGATATAGAGAGAAGAGTTGTACATTGTACAAGGATTTTCGTACGTTTCATCAGTTTCTCTGTTCTCTTTTGTAAGGAGAGTCAGACTCACCAGTCTCAACCCGCCTCAAGTTTAAAACTCGTTCAAAGCACTCGCTACCTCAAATCTCAAATCTTCAAAGTCTGGACGAAGAAGGAAGAAGAAAGAACAAAGTATCTATTGAAACTCTGTTGTACAAGTTACAAGCTCCAAGCTAAACCTGCAAAAGCTGCAAGCTACAAAAGAAAACTGCAGTAGATTACAGCTTCATTTTCTATCTATCTATAAAGATTTCTCAAGACAAAATGTGGCTAAATTCTTGCCGCTTGCCGCGGATTTTAGGTTTCTCTTTCCTCCTTTGAAAATCTACAGTACAAAAACATGGTATAAAGATGTAAGTTGTAAAATCCAAACTTTTTGTCCAATGCTTTTGCTTTTGTCTCAAGGCTCGAGTCTCAATTCTGAAATCCTAATTAAAAGATGGGAATAATGACTCTGTATGTATTTTAGTACTTGCATTTACTATACTGTGCTTTGATTTCGGCTTTGGCTTGGACGGGTGTCTGTGCAAATCTTAATACAGATTTAATGAAGTAATTTTGTAACATATTAACCCAATTCCCTACAGGCTGTTCTCCATTCTACACTCTACACTCTAAACTCTACAATCTACACATTAGAGAACCTAATTTTCTTCAACCTCTTTTAAACATGATACTTTGTTTTGTTGTTCCAAGATGTAAAATGAATTTGCAGGCTAGCGGAAATTAGATACTTTCTCCTCTTCTAGACTTCTTGATTCTTCAGTATTGAGAATGGACAATAAATTCATTCAACATTCAACCTATAACTTTCACTCCGTCTGTTTCCTCTTACTTTTCCCTTTAGCTTACTATTACTTTGTTGAGATAAAAATGCAGATGAGGTAATTAGTAATTATCCTAATCTTATTTGTTGTAATTCAAAAGTCATTGGAAATCTTTTGGAAAAGCTATTTTATTAATCTAATTCATTTGTTCCATCTAAATGTATTTTCTATTATATTATGATTTATGAATTTTATTTTATGTTTTATGATACTAATAAAAATGACCCAAAATTCTGACTTGGGGTTTCAAATTTCGAGCTTCTTATAAAATAAAGATGCTTTATGCATGAATTTTATAACCTGCATGAAATGTAAAAGAAATGAAAGTACTACTGTACGTTTACTCTTTGATGATAGATGATGATGATGATAATGATGATATTAGGACCAGTCCCGATTGTAAAATTACAGAGTAGATGAACCATCTGCTCAAATATTTGCTTACCTGGAAAAAAACAAAGAAAAAAATAAATATTAATAATCATTCCGAATAATTTTACACTAGATTATTGAGTTATTAAACTCCTCTCGTGTGAACAAGAGTAATAATAATAATATTATTTTGTTTGGCTCGGTTTGGTTTGGTTTGGCTAATTTGAACAATGTGTTACACTTCTAGTGATTCTAGTGATGCTTATCTACTTTTCTACACTGTATCTTTTGTCTTGCTTCTTGTTTGTATGTGGTTGGAGTTGGAGTTGGAATTGAAGCTGCTCAATTTTCCGATTCAGATACAGAAGCTTCTTCTGTTTTGGAAGAATTAGAATCAAAAGTTTGGGATTGGGAGCTCTAGAATTCTAGAGTTTTAGCGTTTTGTAGTTTTGGAGTTTGGAGAAGCTCCAGATAAAATGGAAACCCTCAATTATTGTTTACATAACGACTGTGTTTATCTCTCCCACTCTTTCTCTCTTTCTCTTTCTCTCTCTCACACACACACACATTATAAACAAAGTGAATCAGTCTACTCCATTATTTGCATATATTTATCCAACGTCCAACATCAAGGGAATTTCTTCTGTAGTCTAGATTTTAAATTCCCACTCCTACAAACAACAATAACAACAGCAACCAAATAACACACATTTACACCACTATACAAACAAACAAACAACCAGGAACAAAACAAATATAAACACGGGACTTGACGCTCTGGATTCTAGATATTTTCCTCGGACTTGCAGTTGGATTTGGAGTTGGACTCGTCCATTAGCATTTGTTTGTATTTGTTTTCTGGAGAGCAAGAGAGACAGAGAAATGGAATGGAAAGAGAGGAGGATGGACAATAGACAAGAGACAAGAGAAGCCCATTATGAAATTAAGTTTCAAGTTTGAATGTGCCCATGATTACCCACTACCCACTGCCCAACCATCCTTTACAACTTGTACATTGTACAAACTTTGTTGACGAGTGCATTCGTTATTCGTTACGATGCACTTGCTCTGAATTCTACATTCTGGAAACTAAATTGCTTATTTCTTTTCATGGTCAGTTTTTTATTTACACGTTTTATACAATGGAGTCAAATTGTAAAGGACGTGGATTAGTTCATTTCTGTTGATGTGGATGAGGATCTGCCCTACTTTTTTTATGAAAAAAACGTATTCGTAATTCAATCCCACCTTCGAGTACAAATAACAAATACATTTGTGCTCAAAATTACATAGGTGGTTTCTTCTTTTTCTTCTTCTCTTGTAACTTGTAATAATCACGATGACTATTACAATATTACAACTTGAGCTTGAGCTTGGAGCGTTGGAATAATTGGATGAAAATGGATCTATAAAAAATAATACAGCTTGTACAATCCAATTCAATTCCTTTCCATCAAATAAAGTGCGTTGGGTTTGCAGGGATTTAATGAGAAATCATTACAAAAATGATATACATGACAGTTTCATATTCATCCTCAATATTCAATCACATGCACCACAAAAAAGGTTCAAAATTCAAAAGCATGTGATTCTTTGAAACTTGATATTTGATACACCGTAAGAAAAATGGACATGGCAAAATTTCTATTCGTTTGTACTTTGTAGTTCGTAGATTTGTACTGCAGTCCTCGTTAACTCACCTTTAACACTAAATACTAAGCAATGAGGAGGATGTGATGACCACGAGTGTACATTTGCTTTACCACTAAATGCTCTGTGTTGAATAAATGATCCTCATTCAGACTACATGCCAAATGCCAAATTACTTTTAGAGTATGAAATCTTTGCCAAAAATCGTGAACCTCGGATCATTTTCTCAGTGGATGATTTTCAAATAGATCCTTTGGTGGATAGCGGAAATATTATATGCTTGTAAAATATGTATTTCCTTAATAATTTTGGAGCGGGGTGCTCTTTGTGTGTGTTCTTTCCTTTTCGATTTATTAGCTACGAATTATGCAAAACGGTGCTGATACGGATCTCTGGATTGTGAATTTTGAATTACTGTCAAAACAGTAATTTATCGTCCAATTTTACGATATTTATTATTTATACTTTATATGAACCCGAGATTCTCCATTGTAAATTGTAAATAATTTTGAAATTAGAGATGAATTATACTCTTAATTATGCGTGATATTTTGCTACAAATAGGAATACAATTTTCTATTTCCTCTTGATTCTTGATTTTAGATTTTAGATTCTAGATTCTAGATTTTAGATAAAGATGAAGAGAAACAAGTACAAGTACAATTATGGTGTCGTATGGCTTAGCTTAACTTGGCTTGGCTTGAGTCGTGTTTCACGAGCAGCGGCATGCTAAATCCCAAATCTTAACAAAGGATCTCCGCTTTTTAATTCATCTTCATCAAATTGACTTATAGCTTTATAGCTTGTGATTTTGTATTTTATATTTAACGATATCTGATCCCCAATTCATCTATATAATATATTATTGTACAATTATTATCATTTTTGGAAATATGAAAATGTTGGAATGCTCATAATAAAACATTGAAAATTGAGACGACTCAAAATTCAGAAATCACCGTAGCTCACGAAATCGGTGCGGAACTCTGTCTTATCAGCCGATCGACTATCGGACCAAAATCCAGATCTGATATCTAAAATATGCGTATAAAATTCTTCATTCTTCATGATATTCATGGAAACTGTTGCTTGTTGCTTTTGTTCCGGTATAATTTATTGTCAAAAACATGGAACGAGGAAACAAGTCTCAAAAAAAAAATCAAAATCAAAAACCATATAATATTTCTTCTCCACAAAAAGAGGATTTAAAATCTACAGTTTCAAAGTTTCTTTGAAGAAAAGATGGAAAATGTAAAACTTTAAATGGTTGATGCATCAATTTGCTCAAGTTGAAGATGAAGAATGAAGAGGTTAATTAGATTGTTTAGTTGGGAGAGGGCAAAAGGTCTAGTCATTTTGCGTGTGTGTACATTGTACATTTTAAGTTGTACATTCTACATGATGGAAAGCTGACAACTGACAACTGGCAACAAATTCTCTTGTTCGCTATTCTTTATTCTTTATTCCACAAGACACAAATGTAAAGATACAAGATAAATAGACGCATGTCATGAGTCAGGACTGTCGTACTTATTCCTAATTCCTACACAAAACACAACACAACACAAAACATTGGTGAAAACAAGATAGTGCAAATTATATTACGTTGGATTGGATTGGATTACATGACACTGCAATTGCAATTGCAATAAGTTGTAGGTTGTAATTATAACAATAGCAGAAGATGGAAGATGACTCGGCAATTTCCTCCATTTTTCCTCTAAACACATCTTATCTCTCCATCTTTATCTCTATTACGATTATTATCAAAACACGACAACTAAACGCTAAACGAAGATGAAAACACGAAAAGGAAAAGATGCGTAAAGAGGAGAATTTGACTGAATACTGAATGCCATTTGACTCGTAGGACATCAATCAAAATAATAATCAAATATCATCAATAATAAGCATCAGCAACGGCAACGGTATTGAATGCGTCTAGACTCTAGACTCTAAAAAATCTAAATCTACAGCTTTTAAACCGTAGTCCAAAGGTTATGAGAGCATCTCCAAAAATTTCTTTGACTATTGACTTTCTTTTCCTTTCATATTTTTGAAGCACGATCTTTTACATATTTTATATATTTTATATTTTGTGGTTGACTGAAACTGTCTTAAAAGTCGTCACATTTTGGATTTTGGCCTGATGTGAATGAAAATAATACATTTACCTGGCACAAATAGCAAACAAAAGCAGAATTTACAGTACAAAATGTACTTTTAACTTTTAAGTATATTAAATTCATCACGACCAGAAAAACAAAGACAAAAAGGTAACGGTATCAATACTTGGTACTTGATACTTGATACTTGATACTGTGGTTGGTATTAAATATTAATTACTTCTCAGGTACGTTTTCAAGTACGAAAAGTACAGGAGCACGAAAAGAGAAAAGAGTGAGAAAACCGGCATTAAAGCTACTGATTTATTAATAATTTGGTCAAAAATTGGCACGAGAAAATTCGTACGGAAGAATGATACAGCACAAAGCACGCATCATGTAGAATGTAGAATGTAGAAAAGAATCTAGAGAATGTACAAAGCACAATTACCAAAAATAATGTAGGTAATCTACCGGATAATAACGATGGAATAGGATACCGGTAGCATCATTTAAGACAAAGAGTGTAACATATATAACATATAATGCATATCGGGTGTGAGTAAAAATTACAAAATACAAAATACAAATGCGTGCATCGCAGAATGTAGAATGTGGACCATTGGCCTGGTGTTTCATAGATATGCTTCGTGTTCAAAGTTGTATTCGTAATTTGTAATTTTGTGGTGCAATGTGCAGTATACAATCGAGAATACACATCGAGAATGAACCGTTCATCAAGTTTCAGCTAAACTATAGTTTAGTGTTTACATCTCCACTCTCAACTCGGTTTCTCCACTGCTTCATTTGATACTCGGATTTAAAGTCAAAGTCAAAGTCAAAATGGAAGTGGAATTCAACTTCAACTTGAACGTCGGCTTCATTAGCCAAAGCATCTCAGCTCTTGATCTCTTGATTCTTGATTCTTGATTCACCGCAAAATGTCAGGAAATGAAATGGCAAAAGAACCAAAAGAAGATGAAGAACGAAGAACGAAGAACAGTACCTTAATGACTGATGCTGATGCTGACGCTGATGTTCATGTTGATGCGAATACTTAATACTTACTCAAAGCTCAATATCAAAAGAAGAGGGAAAAAACAAAACACGCAAAAAGAAACAGTTTTCCTTCATTTTCACCCTCAAATTAAGTGCAATGTGATGTATGAAAAATTGTAGCAAATCTATTATTCTCTTCTCCATTTCTTTCTAATTATGTGAAATGTGATACAGCTAAAAACTACAGCTACAAACACAACAGCAAGATCAAGAGCAACACCCAAGAAAATACAGTAACTAGGAACTCATTTACACTTGTGTCTCGAATCTCGAGTTTCAAGGTATAGAAAAAATGGTTCAATTTCCCCGTGATTTGATACGAGTAAAGAGTAAAGTCTCCGTTTCTTTAAGGTTCTGACACTCTGCTTTTTTCTCTTGAATTTTGCCTCAAACTTTAAATTCAATTGGAAATTGAATTGGAGTTTAATCGAGTAAAATGTCGAATGATATTTTCTTTTGTATAAAAAAGAAAGAAGAGTGTCTTCAACTTTTTAAATTGGTGATAATGGGACAGAAGCAGAAGCATCTTTTAAATGTGTACGGTGTACGTGTGAGTCACTGCACTCACGTACACCATTTCCAAACTCCAAACGTCAAAACAAAAGTCCAGCTAAGCTTTTAACTTGTTGTGTACATGAAAATGTGTGGTCATTTCAATTTTCAATTTATATTCAAGTCCACCAAGACTTTTTGTTCCATTTTAAAAAAATAATAAAGCTTACTCTGGACTCTGGAAAATAAAACAAAACAAAGATACATGAAATACGTGAATGTGATGAGAGTGTGCTCTGCATTTTTTATCTTTTTGTCTCGAGTCTTGAGTCTTGAATCTGGATTTGATTTGATTTGATTTGACCATGTTCCAATTATGAATGGGCGTGTAAAGCTCACGTTTACCTTTTTTTTTATCTAGTCAAGCTCAAGTTGAAGCTCAGGCTCAAGCTCAAGCTTAAGTTGATGATTAGCAAAAAATGACACAAGATACAAAATGAAGCTCGTCATCATCCTCATCATTTTGTTGTTGTTGTTTTTCTTCTTCTTCTTCTTCTTCCGTTTTCTTCCCCGTTTAAAATACAAATACAAATACAAATGTACAATATGGAATCGCCCCTGGTTTTATCCTCAAATGTTACTTGTTACTTGTCACATGACACATGATGTAACAAGCTATTAGCAAAGATTGAAGAAATCATCATGATTTGATCCAGTTTTAAATGGAGATTGTTTTTGATGGTGATGATTAGTTTTGAGATGTGAGCTGTGAGCTGTTGGTTGCTGGTTGCTGTTTGTTGGTTGTGCGTTAAAAACTTTGACCGTTGGAGTTTAGGAACGAAAGATTTCATGTTGACTTTGGGTTTTGGCTTTGACTCGGAGTGGACTTGCTCATTTAAAGGATGAAAGGATGAGAGGAGATTTGTTCAAATCATGTTGATGATGAGAACCACAAAAGCGTTTTGCACGGTAATAGCAAATCCCAATCCAATCCAAACCAACCAAACCAAACCACAAAGATCTGTTATCATCTTCACATGTGTGTGTAAGATCCACAATTTATATCTTATATCTTAAATCTTATATCTTGAAGACTGAACATGTACAAAAAAATCTTTGGATTTAAACCATGTTGGACAATTTACGGATTTTCTCACCATAATACACCACGTGTGTGTACACTGTACAGTGTACAGCATATATTTTACGTGGGTACATTCAACGTTTGAGATCCAACGGCTCATTTATCATTTACTCACAGCTAATTTCCGCCCAAAATCCCAGTTCTTTTAAACCCTAAACGACCAGCAGATTTACATGAAGTTACATCAGGTTATCTGCTAATTGCACCCAACATTTTTTGCCCAAATCCAAATCCAAGTTGAAAAATCTTTTATCAGTTTTTCCATCACTAAATTCAATTCAATTCTCTTCATTTCTTGGGACTTGAGACAGCATCACAACATACAAGTAAAATGTCATTGTATTTTTTTCACTTCCTCTTTTAATCTCTTTATTACATGTCTCTGTCATTTCTCTGTCCAAGTTTATTTTTACTCTATTCCCAAACCTGATAAAATCTCTCTCACACACAAACTGTAGAAACAGAAATAAGAAATAAACAAACACAAAGCAGTTTATTCATCTCTAAATTAAAATAGACTCATTAAAGACTTAAGTTGACTTTTTACATCCAAATTACGTAATTATGTTATTCGGATTCGGATTCAGATTCAGATTTGACTTCAAAATTCACATGAAAGAAAAATACACAATACAGAGTAGAGCCGAAGCTAAATTGTAAATTGTAAAGTTCCCATTGTAAAGAAACAACTTCTTTTTTCTTTTAGATTTTAGATCACCTTTTGTCCAATGTGATATTATCAGTAAAGCTCAAAAGTGAAGCAAATGAAGCTCGTAAAGCTTTTTGTAGATACCTCAAAGTTTTCCCTGACAAAACCCAAGAAGAAGAAGAAGAGGAAGAAGAAGAAGCTATTTGAAGCATGACTGGACAAAGACCAAAACTCAAAACTCAAAACCAAAAACCAAGTACAAACTCGACTGTGTGTTTTCTATTTTCTACTTTGTAACTTTTGTAAAACGTAAAACGTAAAACGTAGAACCATTCAGGAAACACAATGAAGAGGAAAGATGTGATCGGTTCAGAATCACAATGAGAATTTTGCCCATCCAATTCAATCCAATCCATTCCAATACTTTACAAACTCAAACTCTTTACTTTACCCTTCTCGTCCTTATTTTATAGATATTCTGCAGAACCTTGTGAGTTCTGAGATGGAGGAAAAGAAGCAAAAGGGAGACGAACGAGATTAGATTATAAATGCCAAGAGCCAAGAGCCAAGAAGCTCGAGGAACATCAAAAGTCAACATTAAAACTGTAGTAGAAACTCTAGACTCTAGACTCTAGACTCAAACTGAAGAGAAACGCTCATGTTCATCATTTTCATGTTCGTGTCCCTATCATAATCATCATCATTTATCTATCCATCTACAAAATCTACAATCTACACCGGCGGAGAGAAACAAAATGTCTTGTGTCTTGTGTCTTGTGTATATTTTGAGCCTTGAGTTTTGGATGTTGGCTTTTGGGTTCTGCATTCTGGATCCTCTGAATCTGTTTGAACGGACATATTACACAACTATTACAAAAGATTAAGCTCGTGCTGAGAGCTGTAGAATGTAGAAAAGACGTGGACGGATTATCTGTGTTTCCTATTTCAAGTGTAGGCCCAAACAGAAAACGTGCACTGTACTTTTTCTTACACTTTGTACTTTGTACACAAAACACAAAACACACGCATGAAACATGCGGAAAAGGAAGAAAAGTGAAAGAAAGAGACGATATGAAAAATGTGGATGGGTCATTCGTGGGAAAACTTCTCAGAACCCGTCAACGCCAAATAAAATTAGTACTGCAACAATAAACCATAAACAATAAACAGAACAAGAAAAAAAAGCTGGAGGCATCGTCTTTTTATTCTTTTCCTTCTTTTTTTTCTTGTGTTGGTTTTTTTTGTAGAAGCACACTCTTTCATTTTTCTTGTGGTTCTTTTTCTTGTGCATGAGCAAACAAATACACCTTTTCTTATTTTTCTATTTGTATTTTGTTTGTATTGTGCTCTATCTTTTCACTAGTCATTAGCCATTTACTATTTACTATTTACCATTTACTATTCGCCATCAGCCATAAAAAACAGGGAATTCGCGGAAACACAACTTGTATTTTTAGCCAATGTGCGGAATAAATACAAAATACAAAATAAAAATAACCTCTTCCTGGAACATTTTCAATTCCTAGTTAAATAAAGCACGAATTTTCCAGTAAACAGAAACCACACAGAAACATAAAAATAGTTCTTGAATCAATATTTGTTTTTTGCTTTATAGTTTATAATCGGGATAAAAAAATCCTGGTAATTTCTTGCAAAGTGTGTGGGTGCGTATTTCGTACTACACATTATGTATTATTTTACTGGGGTTTAAAAATCCTAATGGAGAAAAGGAGCATAAAACTGTCCATTAGAAGGGGAAAAGTAGGATCATGTTGCAATTCAATGTCAGTGCCAATGCGAATGCCAAAGTAATGGATCTTCAAATGTCCATGATCCACGATGTTCATTCAAGTCGTCCAGTTTTACCCATTGGTTTTATTGGTACACATTTTAAGACACAGTTCTAATGAACTCCTTTCCTCGATTCAGTCAGTATCAAAAATCTAAAATGCCAAAATCCACAGTAACCCTTTTTACTCTGTGAAGTCGCATGAATCTCCGGATTGTGGAAGAAAGGTTTTGTTCTTGAGTCTTGAGCTTTATCATTTCTTGTAGAATGTTCCAAATGATGCTCATTACACAAGTAGTTGAACAAAAACCACAAACCATCAAAGGTAAAGGTGAAAGAGTAAACGAGACTAAAGAAAAAGATCTTCATCTTCTTTTTCTTCATCTTTGCTCACTGCATTTCTCTTGTTAATTTCTCCTCTTTTCCTCATGGTGGAAAAGTTTGGAGAATCAACAAAAAAAAGGCCGATGAGGTTGAATTTCGAATTTTGAAGGTTGAATACTGAATAGTGAATCAACAAGAAATTTTGTAGCTTTCTGCATACTTATTTTAATGAGTATTTACTATTTATGTATAATACAAAAAGTTTTGAATTTTTATTCCAATTCCAATGATGTGATGTTTCATCTTTGATGTTTCTTCTGTTTTTGAGTTGTGAGTAATGATAATGATAATGATGATGAAACAAAAGAAAAAGGGAGTATAAAAGATAAAAGCAGTTGCATAAAAGAAATGTATCTATCAGTGAATTCTACAAACTACAAACTACAAAAAATAATCTAGCATCTAGAATCTCCTTGAAAATTGCAACAGAGAAGCTCAGAAACTGAGAAACTGAGAAAAGAAAAGAAAAAGAACTGTGTTTTCTGTGTTCTCTGTATTCTGTATTTCTTATCGTTAGCGATAAAACAAAAGTGTGGTTCATTTGCCAGTTCAAACTAAAGAAAACCAAACCATAGAGATCATTTCACAACCTCACTTTACCGTTTTGTCTCATTTATTTCCTCACCTTCCCCTTTGACTCTCTCCTACGTCGTTTCTTTTGTACTGTACTGTATTCTGTTGTGTAGGTGATGTAATGTACTTTATTTTCAACATGAGAAATTCCACTTGAACCCTTTTCCGTCACTAATGATCACACTCAAATTCATCTCAGTTTAGCTGATTTCATCTCAGCTCATCCTCACAGATTCATCATTCATTCAGCATTCAGCAGTCAACTGAGAACTGAGAACTGTGAACTGAGAATGTGGGAGACAAAATACAAACACAAATACAAATACACGGTTCATTGTAAAAATAAGTATATGAAAAAAAGTCGGAAACTTCCGTTATTTTATTATTCCGTTATTTTTAGGAAGAGTAAAAGCTTTTTTGTTCTTTGTTTTTTGTTTATTTTTGGAAAAATTAATTAAAACCTTGAACATTCTAGATTCCAGATTCGAGAAGAGTTACTAAATTTACACAGGTTTTTCCTCTATTTTTCCAACTTTTTACTACGAATAATTCATAGCCAATTTTTCCCTGTTGTAATTGCTATCTGAGCTTTCTGTAGAATAAATAAAAATATAGGGAGTTTTGGAAACAGGATCAATGAAAAAAAGTACGAGGAAAACAGTACATAGTTCATAGTAAAAACATGAATTTTGAAATGTGTACTAATGAAAAAGGTGGGTTTTTGAGAAGTTTTTGGGTAGAAAGTAAAAATAACCTGACTTTCTACTTTCTACAGTACATTTTACATTGCGTATGTAGTATGTAATATTGATTTCCCCATGAAATAAAATATGAGGAGTAATATTAAGACAAGAGAAGAGAAGAGAGAAAAGAAACCTTCTCCATTACAATAGCGTATCATGTAGTGTAATGTGTAATGTGTAATATCAAATTCGGAAAACACAACTCACAACTCACACGTTTTCCTCATAAACGGAAAAGTAAATGGAAATCCTCTCATTCTCTCGCGGTCTCTCGTAAAAGGCACAAAGTCAAAGGTAGAAAAATACCGTAGAAAGGTAGAAACTCTGTACTCTGTACTATCACGTTGCACCGAGTGTACCGAATTTCGGTGAAAAATTCAAAGGTATGGAGAATGAAGTACAGAAAATAGAGTAAAGAGTAAAAAGTCTAAATAAACAAGTTCTCTCATCTCATCGCAGCTCAGCCCACTCTCGCTTCTTGTGTTCTTGGGTTATTGGGTTTCATACAGAGAAATGCTTCAAATGTTCAATCCACGAGCATTCTCCTATTTATTAAAAACAATGTAGAATTTGGAATTTAAAATGTACGTACAATGTACAAAAGGTACAGGTAAATCCACAAATACTTTTGCGTGGGCGTTTGCTTTTGACTGCTTTAAAATGGAGTCAGTGGGTGAAAGTATCTCATGTCTGAAGAATACAGAATACAGAATGGAGAAGAGTAAAAGCCATGTTTTCCCTACACAATACATAAATACATAAAACATCCTGTATCAATTTAACATGCCATTTCATACCCAGGGAAAAGAGAAAAGGGAAACTCGTGGAGAATTTTGAATTTACACAGATAAAAAAGTCTCTGGGAAAAAACTGTAAACTGTAAAAGGTAACAAAAGAACAAACATGTAACAATTTTGAGTTGGTGCGGGTGAACAAAATACGAGTACGAGTACGAGTTTCTCTGTTTCTGTGTCTGTATTTTTTTCCATCCCCATCTCAGGATTTTAATCTTGTCCAGAGTCAGAAATTACCTCGTAAAACTCGTATGATTTCCAATGCCAAAGCCAAAGCCGACGCCGACTTTGAGTCGGACCAAAGACCAAACCATACCAAACGGAGCGAGTCATTCCTCTCATTCCGTATTCCAAGCACACGGCAACAAAACAAGCCAAAACCCACAAGAAACAAACAAGCAAACAACCGAGAAAATAACAAAACAGAAAACAGAGGAGCATGAAAGCTCTACATTCTACATGATTTTCTTTGTACTTTTTTTTGTTTTTATGTGGAGCAGGAGAATGGGGAAAGGTTCATTCTATGAAAAAGTTACAAGTTTCTCCCTTTCCCTTCCCGTTCTCCCGTCCTACAGGAGAAACTTGAGAGTCTTATAAAAATGAAATACGAGCCTTGCTTTCCTTCTACGAGCTTTTAGGGGAGTTTAAGAGCCGAGTCCAGTTCCAGTTCCAACTGTATTTCTACAGAAGAAAGATGAAATTGCTCAAATTCATTTCTACGGAGGTGCTAGATTCTAGATTCTAGGTTCTTGAGTCTGGACTGGATACCGGATTTTAGATGTTTGGACATTTAGTAGCCGCAGTAACAGTTGCAGTTGTATTTGTTTGTTCGAGAGGGAAAGCGGTGTGATTTGTAATACGGAATATTTATTACATGTGGTGTGTTGTGTTTGGTGGAATTGTGGTGCAGTACTTTCTCTTTCGGGTCTACCACCACCACCAAAAACATAAAAGATTCTGAGAGTTGGATTAAAATTGTACAACTGTACAAAACGTATTTCCACTCACTCACTCTTTCACTCATTCATGGAGCTGAATCAACTGGGGACTCATTTCCCCTGGTTTTCTCCCTTCCAGATTTCCTTGCTCCCACTAAATTCCTGAATATTACACATATACATACAATTCGAGTGCCGAGTACAAAACACAAAACATAGAAATGGTGGTCACAACAAACAACAAGCAGCAAATAGCAAACAAGAGTTTTATGACTGAACATGGCCAAACATTGAACATGGAGCATCTTTTATTCCACGTCCTTCTTTCCCCTGTTTTTATGACAATTTAACATCTTCATCCACAATACTCAATCCTCAATCCTCAATCCACCGTACAAAATACTCTATACAAATCACAAAACTTTCTGTCTCTACTTCTATTTGTAGAATGTACAATGTACAGCTCAGAAAAAGAAAGGAAGAAAAAGTTGTAAAGTGAAATGGTGAAGAAATTCTAGAGAAAATCACTTTTTATTTTTTCTACCATTCCCTCTAATATTTTCATCACTCTGTCTTAAATGTTGAAGGTTGACGAGAGAGACAGGAAGAAAACGTCACATCATCAAAGCATACATTTTTTGCATAAAAAAATCTTAGACTAATGCACAAAATATTTAAATATGAAATATTAAGCTTTGTAATAGATGTTAAAGGAAGGAGACGGAGTTCCGATTCAGATTCAGATTCTTACATCAAACAGGAACAGAACGCAGAACCAACTCAAAGCTCAAAATTCAAAACTCAAAATTCAAACTAACAGTCTGCTTGACAATTTTTCTGCCGTCTGCCAACTGTCGACTGTCGACTTTCCACTGACTTTGACTACCGACTACTGACATACTTTGTAGTGACATGCACTGGAAACTGGAATGAATGTCAGGAAAATGATTTTTCACTATTCACTTTTGACTTTTAAGTAAAAAGTAAAAGCTGAAGAAAAGAAGAAGCCTTGATGCTCCTTTCCTCCATAAAAAGTCAAAGTCAAAGACAGAAGCTGAAAAAGAAATGTATGTTTTTGGGAATTTTAAAGACATGAGATGAACATGAAACGGAATGAAATGAAATAAAAAGGAGTTTGAGAAAAGACAGCGTAATAAATGTAAAATATAAAATGTAAAGCATATGCATAATACATCAAACATTTTCATTTCCCTTCCCTATCACAAGTTGTTGTTTTTCCATATGTTATGTTTGAGCATGACTTTGAACATTGAACATTGAACATGAACTTCCGAGGAGGAAATGTAAATGTAAATAAGAGTTGTCATTTTTTTTAAATGCTGGTTTCTTCATTCTGGTTCTGGTTCTGGTTCTTTTACATCTTTAAATTCAGATTCAAATGCAAACTTAGAGTTTGAGCTCGACTCTACTTGACTTGACTTGACTTCATCTTCATCCCGTTTGTTGTTTATGTGTAGGATGTAAAGGGAAGAAAGAAGAAGAGTTTGGCAGAGCTTACTCCCATTTTATATTGGCATCTTCATTCTTATTGTTATTGTCCTTTTCATTGCCATTGTCGTTTTCATTTTCAGTTTCATTGTCATCCTCTCGTCGTCTTCAGTCTGCTACTTCCAGATTTCTGCTGTCACTTTCCCTTGAACATTTCCACATTTCATACTCGATGCAAGATCCAGGACAATGCAATGCAATCCAATTCATTCCAATGCAAAGAAATGTCATCGTAACTTTTTCCAAGTTACAAGTTCCAAGTTTTCCACTACTCACATCTCATCTTCTCCCTTTAAAAATGTATATATGCAAATGGGAAAATAGGAAACTTTCAAGACTCTAGACTCAAGACTCAAGATTCAAGAGTTTTTCTCCCTTCCTTTTTGAGAAAAAAGATTCAAAAGAATCAAATCCATGTATTCATTTTATGGGGACATCAACTCATCCATCAAAAAGTTAATCCACCAAAAAAATACATGTACATGTAGACAAAATAAAACATGTTCCTTCCGCAAAACATTTTCCTGTGCCTGGTTCTTGATGCACAGACGTTATATTGCGTTTGTTGTACATTGAATATGGTACACAGTACAAAAGTTTGCAACTGTACTCACTCAAATGACAAGCGAAGAGTTTGACGTTTGATTTCACGTGCAGTCGCAAACCAAACCAAACCAAACCAAGCCAAACCAAATATAAATATCAACATGAACAACTACAAAATGTTGGGAAAAAATAAACATGCATGTTCAAGATTTTCTGTGGTTTTGTATGTAAGTTGTAGATTTGCAAATTGCGAATTAGACTGCATAATCTGTAATCCGCAATTCATACATGTATTTGGATTTGAATTTGGATTTTTATAGCATGCCCATAAATATTTACATACTTCTTTTGTCTCTACAATATTTCCTAAAACAAGCATCTTGTGCACAAAGAACATGTAGAATTTAAAACCAACGGCAATTTTACACATATTAATGTGGTCGTGTCCATGTTTTTCCCGTATTAAAAAATGACATGAGCTGAGCTGTACCGTTAGTTTTTATCTGTGTGGTTACATGTATTCCATTTATTTATAAATCCTTAATTTGACTGGGAAGATAAATTAATTCAAGTGTAAAACGTCTATTATAGTCTTTTAATTTTTCACACAAAGGAAAAGCTTTAAGAATTCTGAATTTGGTGAGAAAATGACAAGTTGCATATCTGTAATCTGTATCTGTATTTCCTACATTAATCTTGACTCTTGACTATTTTTTTACCCAGAGTCCAGAGCCCAGAGCAAAAATATAATTAAACATGCAAATACCAAATCTAATATCTATGATGGCTTTACCAAAAGAGGACAAATAATAATAATAATTCATTCAACATTGAAAATTGCATAATATAAAAGAATAATATTTAATATTACAAGTTGAAGAATGAAAACTAAAACGGCAAATTGCAAATGTAATGAAAAATCAGCAGGTACAACAAACTAATTAAATATTGCAGCAAGATGAATTCTGATTTTTGATGAGTACTGATATGACATTCTGGGATATTCTGGGAAAACTGTGAAAATTATTGTAATTATTATCATTATTATTATTATTATTACACAACGTAAATGAAATCTTTGTTGATAGTTGAAAGATAAAAAAAGAGGGGATGGCTGCTAAAAAATGAGATAACAAGATTCTTTCTTGGTTGTTGGCCTGGCCCCATGCATCGTCATCGTCATCTTCACCGTCTCTCTCTCACCACACACCAAACACTAAATACTAAACAGCGTCTTGTTATGACAATAACAATTACAATCACAATGACATTGACAAAGAGAGAAAAAGTTGAATTCAATTTGAATTGGATAACAAGACAACACAAGAAAAGAAGATGAAGCTTTCAGTTTTGAGCTGTGAGTTGTGAGAATAATGTTTTTTTTTTCAAGATTGCAGTTTGCGGTTGGTCTGGTCTGGTCTGATGTGGTGTCTGTGTATTGTGTATTGGTGTGTCTAATTGTTTTGCATCTGAATCTGAATAATAATTCAACAATAATATTTGCCTGTAAATATTATTGCCGTGTGACTAATTGTCTCTGTACTCTGTTCGTCTAGCTTTTACGTAATGCTCATATCACCAGTTGAGTTTTCATTGCAATTCCAATACCATTTCCATTACATCGTATCAAAACATCTAAACATCTAAACACTAAATGGTGTCCATTCTCATTTGGAATGTATGGAGTATGGAGCAGATTCAGAGAAAAGACATAAATCTTCTTCCTTAACAATCTCCACAGAAATACAGATACAGATAATAATAAATGGTTTGTACAATGTAGTTTCAAAACTTATCTATTCAGTCCCTCAATTCTACCATCTTTTGCATCTTTGTCATCCTCATCTCTGTACAAGGTAGAATGTAGAATGTAAAAGTATTTATTTTCAACCCCATTTTATTTGAGGGAAATTACCGTTTTCCGCTCCAGGTTTAGAATGAAGTTAAAAAAACTACAATAGAAAATAGAGCTAGTTGCATCTCAAGAAAAGAAGTGCATTTGACTGATGTTCGAATAAAATAAAATGCATCGATGCATCGTGGCCAATTAATGACCACATCTGACATTTGGATCTAAATCTAAATCTAAATCTGATTCAAGTAATGAAAAACCTGATCGATAGACATCTACTACATTCATAAAACAGACCATGAAAAAGTGCATAAGCCAAAACCTTTTGTCTTTTGTCTTTTGTCGTTTGCCTTTTTCCTCGATACATGTTCTATTATATTATGCATAAAGATAAACACTTTATTTTTTATGCGTATAGAGTCAAGTCTCAAGACTCAAGATTCACTTCCCATTTCCATATAAAAACCTCTAGTGTTTTTACTTCTTAGTTATTATACTCAAGACTCAGGGGAAAGAAAAACTAGTGCAGTTTCTTAACTTTGTAATCACTTTGTAATCGTATCATCCAGACATAAATGCACACAACACAACACAACAGAACACAACACACAGTACAACAGCAAAAACGACCACGGCAACAAAAACGAAAACGAGAACAAAAGAAGAGAGACAAAAGAAAAGCAAGGAGATGAAACCACGCAGATACAGCATACAGATACAGATAAAAGAAGAAAAGGAGAAAAGGAGAGAACAACTGCACTTTTCACACCATAAAAAAACATGAGTAGGAACCAACTTGGACATTTGTAAACTTGAACTTGTAGCTTGTAACTTGTAACTGCATCAATGGTGCTCTATACTCTATACTTTGTACTTTATACTCTGTATCCAATGTCCATTCATTTTCTTTTGTACTCTGTCTAGAATTACGAAGGAAATGTGTCAATGTTAAAGAATCCATTTTACTTTTTACCTTTATATTATTTATTTAGTAGGTTTAACTTTTACCTATGTACTTTATACTTTGTATTTTGTATTATATAAAATGCAGTTTTTAAATACTTGCTGTACAATGTTCAACGTACTTGAATCTTCAATCTTCAATAGATGAAGATAAACACGATGTTGATGAAGAGGATTAGCAAGTGACGAAAACTTTGTCACATTTCATTCATTCATTCAGCTTTTGTGTTTTGTTTTTTTTTGTATTTTGTGTTTTGTGTTTTGTGTTCATATCAAAAGAGGGAATCTCCTGAGATTTCGTGATTCAAAATGTATATATGCTGCACAATGGTTGGTACACACTGAAAATTGAAGCCCTCTAGATTCTAGATTCGAGATTCTAGATTCAAGATGTTTTGTCTGTGCACTGTGTACACAGGTATTCATTTGAAATTTCAATAGAACTGTCTGAATGGTGAATATTTTATGGAGGATAAACGTCTTTGTGCTTATCCAGACTCCAGTCTTTTGTATCTACAGGATTAATGCAGAATCCAAAATCCACACTGTATCATTGTTTGTCCTGTAAATTGTACATTGTACATGTTGGAAACTTACTATTTTATAACATCTTCTTCTGTAAACCAGAAACTACAAACTACAAACTACAGCACAGAATAGAGACTCGAGGCTAGACGTTGAGTTTAGAAATCAAATTTTTCAAAGTCTCGGAGGATGCAATTTAAAAGGGCTGGAGACAACCAAGTTGAGGTTCAGATTCAGATTCAGAGCCAGATTCAGGGCCAGGGAAAAAGACATAACTCTGCCTTTATAAAGTATGCAAAGAACAATCGAACAAAAGTCGGGAGAGGAGAGAAGGAGAATCCTCTATAAATAAATAATAATAAATTGATGTGTGTCCAGAACTCTGAAGGTAGAATCTAGAACCAGAACCAGGGCTGTACTGTAGTTTTTGAAGTTTGTAGTCCAGTGTGATCAAGTAATTTCAACCCGTTGTGACTGTGATTGTGGTTGTTTGGGTGGAGTTGGAGTTGCAACGAACGGACAACTGCCAACACCAACACCAAGAGAACAGTCAATTGAATAAGGAATACGGAACAATGATGACATTCTGGACTCTTAACGACATTCTCAAGTCTCAAGTCTCAAAATCTCGAGTTTTTATAGACGACGATTCACGAGTTGAAGAAAAAGAAGTAGTGACAAAATCTCACACTTTATTCTGACTACTCAATTTTTTACCCTTCTTCTTTTTCTTTTTCTTCTTTCTCTTCTTCCTCTTTGACTTGGTCTTTCAGTGCACAACAAGAACTTTTTTTTTATTACATCCCCTTCATACGCTCATAATAATAATAGTAATAGTAATAATAATGGTATAAAATATGTATGCTTATGTCAACCAGACTTCATTGTACAATCCACACTGTAGAATGTACACAGTTTGAACTTGGACTTGAATTTGGACCCAATTCAATCTCCAGGAAGATTATGATCTTGACTCCATTCGTGTCATAAGTAGAGAAGAGTCAACTTTGAATTCCATTTCTTATTGTCATTTTTACTATTATTATTTTACTATTGTCAGTCTTATGACTCTTTTCTCGTTTTCATAGCTCATAGCCAAAGTCAAAGCCAAAGCCCTTTTCAGTTCTAGTTCAAACTCTTTCATGTACAATGTACAGTGTACAGTATTATATCATATTATTATTATATGAAGATGATGCATGGTGATTATTAAAAGAATTTCTAATGAAAAAGAGAGACAAGAACCAAGAGTCTGGTAAATATAAATAATAAATGTAGAATGTAGATAAATGTATTTTTCTTCTTTCATGTCCAACTCCAGTTCCAACCGCGACCATTTCAACGCCCTGTCCAACTTTCAAAACTAAATAAATAAATAAATAAAAGTATCCCTTCTTTCATGATTTTTGAAGCTTACAGAACCCACAGTTTTCTTCAAATTTTTAATCCAACCTTTAAAAGTGGTGTTAGTTTGGGTATCTTCAATGCTTAATTTCCTTGGTGTAAAAAACCCAGTACCTCAATATAAAAATGCAAGAGGTCAAATGTCAAATGCCGTTGAATTCAGAATGCAGCGACCACTTATATTCGTATATTATGAAAAGGATTGGAAGGTAAATATGACATTACTCTAGACTCTAGACTCTAGTGATCTGATGGCTTCTGAAAAAAATCCAGTTCAAATCCAAATCCAAATCCAATTTCAATACAAAATAGAGAATATAGAGATTAGATGTATGCTTAACGAGTACCGAGTAAATTCTCGTCCTCTTCGTATTGTTAGTTCTTATAGTTTTATACAAGCATAAGAAAAGTAACGAGCTGTATGTATACAAAAAGTAGATACATTTTGTATGTAGTATGCAGTTTGTGGCGCGGTAATGGAGACTGACGTGTACCCCTATTTATCTTAATCAGCCATGCTGGAGCAGCCTATTGTGTGATAATAGGTAGAAAAAATCTACTTGTACAACATGTACGCTTCCCAATTCAGTTTCACACTATTCACTATTCACACCAACAGAAGAAACTACGTACATCTTTTTTCCTCTCTGACTTTGAATTTCAATTCGAATTCAAGTTGAGACTCAAGACATACATTTGTAGACATTTGTAGGTTTGAAGGTGTTCATCATTCTGTTTCACATCACACATTATACACGTACAAAGTATAAATGTATGTGTATTTTTCTCATCTGTTTAGTCTCCTCCACATCTTCCTTGGACTTACGAGTAACGAGTAGTGAGACTTTGACTGTGGCCCTATGTACAATGTACAAACTAATGTGTAATTTAGCTTGTGACGGGACTGTCAGACCAGACCATGCTTTTGATATTCGGCGTAGGGTATTAGGTATCACACACGAGATTAGACATGAAAAGAAGAGAAAAGAAGATGAGGACGTATAAAGTATAAAGTAGACTGTACATAATGTACAGTACATTGTACACAGAGAAAAAAAGAAGGATCAAAGTCAAGTCCTTGCCGCTTTTTCATTCCTCTCCCTTCACAAATATTGCAAGTAATAGTCTAGATGAGGCATGTCATAGTTTAACTAAAGGACCAAGTCAAAGGCACAGGTGCCTTACACTTTTCATCATACGTACAGCGTACAAGTGTCTCCCATTATTATTACTAATATTGCTGTTATTATCTGTATTCTGTAGGAATCGTGTAATTCTCCACAGTCCATAGTCTATAAAAATAATCTGAATCCCTTTTTACTTTTTGTAGGTGAAACTAGGCGAGAGACTCTAAACTCTACACTCTACAGTAGAAATACTCGAGATACTAAATACTAAAGGGAAGCATAGGAAAAGAAGAGGCCGTATGTACAGATGAAAAGGAAGAGAGAATTTGAACAGGATTAGACAAAGGCTGTCATTAAGGAAATTCAAAAGAGCGACATCATTTCTTTCTTTCTTTCTTTTTTCAGCCTCCTTCTCTCCTTTCTTTAGCTTTGACTGTACAATGTACAATGTACAGTCATACAGTCAACACATTTGAAATGAAACGAAGAACTGAGAAGCGCTAACAATCTCAAGTGACGAACACACACACACAGTCACACTCATAGAGTAAAGTAAAGACTTGCCGAAGCCGAAGCCGATGCTGAATTAGAATTTGACAATACTATAGTTTGCAGTGTTGATGATGAGGATGACGAAGCCGACAGTCAATATGAGAATGGTGAGAGAATCTCTTGATGCTTGATTCTTGATTCAACACTCTTGCTGACAGCTTGTCTTGTCTTTGCCTCTTCTCTTTGAATTACACACAATTTGACTACGGTTTACGGTACAGGCACAGGTAAAATTCCTCAAGTAATTTTGACTTGAATGTTGAATGTTGGATGTGGGACGAGGATTTTTCTCTGTATTCTCCGTATTTTATGAGGGAACCTCTCATCTCTCATCCCTCATCTTTCTCATGTAATTTTTCAATTCAAAAAGACAAGAGAATATTATAGGGTTCATTTAATAAGGAAATTACAGAGGAGAGGAAAAGCCAAAGTCGAAGCCGAAGCCGATTAGTGATCAAAAGAGAGAAAGAGAGGGAAAAGTCGGGCATTTGAAAAATTCTCAGTGTCTCGGTCTCGTCTCTCGGTATTTACTGACTTTTGAGATGAAAGAAAAATGTGTGTGTGAGAACTTTATTAATTTTAAATTTCAAAACAAACAGACAGTGGGTGCGTTGCCAAACCGACTAACAAAACAGACCGTCAGATTCAGACCAGACCGATCTAGTCTTAACTTAGTCTGGTCTGAAATACGCCTGGTCTTACCGCGGTCTGATTTTCATAATTT
>JABASP010001159.1:0-33478 GCA_019776565.1 Sminthurinus signatus | reverse complement strand
ATTTTAATGAGCTGATTTTTTCAGAGGTTGTTTTTTACATCAAAAGGAACGATTTGACGGGGTGGCACTTCGGATTTTCAACAAAGTTGTCAAAATGGCCCGGTCTAATGTACACTGTAGTTTGTGCAAACACTGTTTTCTCCATAATAATAATTATCATCATCATCATGAGAGAGATCATCAGCATCCAGCATTCCTTTGCACTGTTCCCATCCCTCTCTTTTCTCTTTGTTGTTGTTCTCCTCGTTGTTGTAATAATCAGGATCGGAAATTTGCTCGAGTTATTAAATTTGACGAGGAGGAAGAGCCCGAGAAAGAGTCTGTGTACTTTATACTTTGTACATTTTACATGGTACATATTTATCTACACTGGATAGAGAATAGAAAGCCTCACATCTTTTCCATCCCAGCAATTATTTTATTAGTATGAAATAACAAGAGTACAAGTACAAAAAGAGGGTGTATACAGAAATGTTCATACATGTACAAATTAGACCGTGTATGGTTGTTTCAGGATTGAGGATGCTCTCATCCTTTCTTTTAAAATCCTATGAATATTCATGACGCACACACACACCAAAATACACAGACACAAAAACATACACAAAACACAAACAAGCAAGTAAGGAATAAGCACTTGCCTGCTCCATTTCTCGCCCGTCCCAACATCAACATCAACATCAACATCACCATTACCTATCTAAAATCTACAGACTATACTCTAAAGTGTGTGTTTGTGTTTGTGCTGGAAATTAAACATCAAAGCTTTTGCAACAACATATAGAGCCAACTAGTATATGTGAGGGTTTCATATTAAGAGGAGAAGAATCTGTAGGAAGAAGAAAGTGGCAGAGAAAACCTACAAGTAAAAGAACGAGTGAAAGTACGAGTACATGTGAGTTCACACTCATTAAACTCATCAGATTAGACAAAACGGGAGAGAAGAAGCGGCGCATTATTAGTCAATAATGGTAATTTGGGTTCCGATGGAACAACATACATATTAATGCATTTATGCTCCCATCTTATTCTTTTTCAAGTTAGGCTTTAGACACTCCTTCACTCCTTCAGTCTTTCACTCTTTCACTCTTTCAATCTACCGGCTTCTTGGTCCCGTTCCATTCCATTCACTTTAACTAAAATTAGTATTTGCCCAAGTTTATTGCGCGTGTATACAAGTTACAGGAGTAATGACTTGAATGTGACAATGTAAAAGGCAAAAAGTTAAGGTTGCGCCTATGAATTCTCTATGCTCTATGCTGTATACTGTATACTCGATGGATCTATATATTCACTAATATATGGAACTGGAATGTTCATGTTTGTCTATGTTTGCTTTGGACGGAGTTGGAAAGTGGGCCGAATAATTTCGATTTCGATTTTCATTTTGATTGCTTTCCAAAAGTCACAAGAAAAATAAAGAAGAGGAAGAAAGAGAGGAAATGGGAGAAAGAAAGACGTCGTAGTTTCTACCATAAATTTCCCTACGACTACTCATTAAGACTGACTCTCGAATCTCGAATCGCGAGGCTAGAGTTTTTTTCATTTCCACCTTCCTACAAGTTTTTAGTCCACTGTTCTGTTTCTCCTTCTACTTTTGGTTTTGGTTTTGGTCTGGAGTCATTCGTTAGTTTGTGCAATTTACTATTTCATTCTTTTGGGTTGGTTTGGTTTGGTTTCAATTACATTACATTTTGCCCATTCTTATTGAGTTTCTCTGCTATATTTCTTTCCATTCTTTGTTTTCTCTCATTCGTTTGGATTTTGCTGCTGATTGTGATTGTGATTTCCTAATAATGTAATATTTGCGGGAAAACAAGAAATTTTGGTAAGGGAAAGTTAAGTGGAAACTTTAGCTCCTTTCTTGTTACCTTGTGAATTCTACGTGCAGATTCCTGGACTTGGCCTTTGTCTTTGGTCTTTGTCTTTGGAAAATTACTTGTAAGTTGTATGTTGTAACTTGTAACGTAATATAAGAGTTGGAGGAAAGGGAAAAGTCAACGGAATTAGTTTTTTCACTCGGCAATTATTTTAGAAAATCTAGAGTGTAGAGTGTAGAATCTAGATTGTAGGGTCTAAAATAAATTGGTCTGAACAAATCATGAATATTGATATCGAATATCAAGCATTTCTAGAATGCAGAGCTTTTAGATTCTACAGTTTTGCTCCGGTTCTCTAGTTTCTTCTTCTTGTACAGAAGAAACTTGGTAGGATTCAAGTTATTTGAATAAAATAATGGTTTGTCCTACGTCTTCAGTCTCTAGTTTTGAGAGATGAAATCTTTCGAGAAAATTACAAATTACAAATAACAAATGTACATTTTAATTAAAAGTAAATAAATCTATCAGTAAAATCTACAATCTACAATCTACAGTACTTTCAAATTTGCGTGTTTTAGCACTCAAATCTATTCAGTATCAACACGACTCGAATAAAATAGTATAGAATCCGCTTTCTGTCTACACTCTACACTTTGATATTATCAATATCAATATCAAACTTGCTGTCGATAATCTTACATAAAAACTTGAGCCTCGAGCTGCAAACTTGAAGCTTCCAGCGCAGCAGTATTTTTTGAAGAGGGATGAAACTAGCCAATAGGGAAAATTTAGAATGTAGAGAAGAGGGGTTGGAATTGGAATTCGAGTTTGACCACTTTCTCTGATCTCCTGCCTCTCTAAAAAATTTGATCCCAGTTTTGTCCTCTCTGGTACTTGTTCTTTTTAATACAATTTTGAAATCGGAAACGCCGCGATGAAGAAAAAGGAGAGAGCATGATACGAAATGTTCAATGTTCTAGATAGGTCTGGACTGGCGGATGACGAAGCTGGCTGAGCTTAGAAAGTGGACGACTTGTAGAAATGAGAATGAAGAAAGTTGGGTTTAGGACAGGAAGCTTTTGTAGCACTCAAGAAGAATACTTATTTCTTAGTAGTTGTAGGAGTGGGAGTGTGGAGTCTGGAACCTGGAACCGGGAGCCGGGAGAAGCTTAAGCGGAGAGGAAATATAGAAATACATGTACATTGTACATGTAGAGAGTAGAGAGTAGAGAGAGGGATATGGAGCGAGCTGAGACTTTTTTTTGAGTGTTCTGAACCAAACTTTCCCATCATCGTCCTCATCCTCATCTTTCTCTCCCTCTCTCATTTCTTTTCCCTATCTTCTTCTATTTCTGTGTAGAGCTTCACTATATGACTATAACTATGCTGTGCTCTGCCGTGCTTTCCCTTTCTCTCAGCCTTTCACAGCATTTTACTTCTCCCAAGAGTCCATTAGAACTAGAGATGTATGTTGTATGTACAATCTACAACGTGCACATACTTTACACACAATCACACTTTATAGAAATGTTCATCCACATGTATCATATGATACATACATTTTCATATCATATGATGTACATCTATTTTTTCCTCTCCTTTTATTATGTACTTGGGTTAAAACACAAATACCAAATACATACCAAAGACCGAATACCGAATACCGAATACGGTTCAACTGTCAGTCTTCAGGAGTGTGTAGATTGTAGATCTGTATGTATTCTCCTGTACTCCGTCTTCCATGCGTCTTGTTTTCCCTCTCCCTGTCCATTTCAAGTAGTAGAGTTTTTTATGAAGTTCTCAGAGAAATTGAGAACTCCATTGATCTCTATGGAGAAACTTCTTGATACAAATAATAGAGACTCTAGGATCTGGATTTCCCCATTCCCCGTTCGACGTTCGCCTTCAAGTGGAAAGTCCTTGCTCTTCTCCAAAATCCTGGTGCTGGTACTCTGCGCTTATTATGTATTGTGTATGTTGCTCATCTGATACAATTCTTAGTGCTCAATGTATAATGTACAATGTACAAGGTCCAATGTAAAGTTTACATCTACAAATACGATACTCATCTTCATCTCATAGCAGGAGACGAGGAATGAAAAAAGATTGAATGTACATTGTACTGAGAGCACTGCTCATTCTACGTTTTGACTTGGAACATCAGAATCTAAAAACTGTACAAACTAGAAACTAGACAAAAAAATTCTAAACACTCTTGACATAACTATAAACCATAAGTACCAGAAAAAACCAATGCTTATGGAGAGAATTGAAGCAAAGCATATGCAATGTGTAATATGTAGAATGTAGAATGTATAGGGTTGATTATCGTGTATCTTGTATCGTATACAAAACACAAAATACAAACAGCAAATGGTAAATGGTAAATGGCAAATGGAAATCCAGATCCACTCGTTAATTGTAAATTGTTGAAGAGTTTTGAATGTTGATCGTAGTCGTAGATCGTAGATTGAGAAGGATCCGGGGAAAAAATGGTAAATGAGATGAAAAAACCAAAGCCAAATCCAAAGTCAACGTCAACGTCAATTTATTCTCCACTCTCTCATTCATTCATTCCTTCATTCCTTCAGACATCATAATGATAGAGAGGAAATAAGATATCTTCTACGTTGTACGTTCTACGTTCTAGGTTATTAAATGAAGGAGTTTGGATTTGGGATTTGGGATTTTGGATTAGTAAAGGGAACTTGAAGTCATTATTAAACAGATTTCTCCTTCATCCTTCGTCTTCATTTCATTTATATATTTATATTGTACATGTGTATTTTCTCATATCCGATTCTCATTCATTTTCATTTTCATTGGAATGCCTCATGCAGTTTTCTCCAGTCACATCCAATGTACTCTGTATTTAAGTATAGACTGATGTAGCTTTGACATTTGATATTAGATATTCATTTCATTCCATTCCAATTTCTTCTAATCGTAAACATATGTAGAAAATGGAAATTTTGTTCCAAGGAGAAAGGAAAAAAGTATGTATGAGGTAGAAAAATGGAAAGGAGGAAAGAAAGAAAGAAAGGGAAAAGTATATTCAAGAAAATATTCAAATGGATGCAAGTAATGGATAAATTTATATTTTTTATATTTGTACTCAAAAATCTGCTACTTCTACTTACATCACTTTTATTTCACATGTGACATTTACTAGGCACAGTAACGGCCGTCGTATATCTACAAAGTACAAACTACAAACCTCTCGTAACAAGTTACACTCTCCTGATTTTATAGCAATGTTCAATGTACAAATCCTCTACATATGCGAATGGGAATGGCCTTCCTCTTTTCTCCTGTGCATTTTACAACTTTTTTTATATGATACCGAATACGGAATAAGGAATCATGAATATCCTAATCGTAGACTTGTAGATTGGTACATACACTATTTTTTCTGTGTCACTGCTCGCTCAGACTTTTGTTCAGGGAAAATACCTCATACCTTAACTCAAAAAAGTATTTATAGAAAGAGGATAGGAATGGGAATATATGTGTCAAAGCTCAAAGCTCAAAGCTCAAAACTCAAAGGAAAAAAAGAATTTACAGGATATCACAAATTTTTATAGCTTTGTACATCAAGTCATGTCAAGTCAAGTCGAGTCGAGTCAGAATAAAAAAGACCGGAGAAAGTATAAAGAAAGTACAAATGTACAAATGTAACAGAGGTTCAAGGGAAGAAAAGTGTCATTTTATTTATGCTAGTTCCTCTCAAGTCTCTGTAATGCTGTAAGAAAAAAAGTAAGGTAGAGAGGATCTAATCCTGTCAAAATTTCTCTGTACAACATTTTTTACAATTTTTTTATAAAGAACAAGGACAAGGACAGAAACATGACTTTTCCTTTGAATGCGCATGTATATTGTACCTTGTACATATTTTTAAGACAAACGAGAAATGTTTCTTTTACTTTCCTTTACTTTTTCTAGTGATTCATTTCTACTTTGTTCAACTCTAATTTGGATGAATGGATCTGGATCTAGGTTTTTAACTTGCAAAGTTTACACGTTAAATCAAAAATCAGTTTCAGGAATTTAGGAAAAAACAACAATAAGCACTACAAGAAAATGTATATTTATACTTTACGACTAATTTCTTTTCCTTTCTTTTCTTGACACTATTTAGATTCGAGAAAGATTTTAAAACTTATTTCCTGCTTCATGTATATAAAAGATGTGAGACGTGATGTGCTTCCTTTTTTCCTCTTTCATTTAGATGTAATCTGCGTAGATTGTAGATTTTAGATATTAGATTGTAAAGTGTAGATCGTAGATTGTAGATAAATTTTCTCGCGCTTTTATTCTTTCATTGACATCAAGGGTAACAGCAAGAAACAGAGAAAGCTACAAAATATTTGTATATAATATTTGGGTGCGTGTAGTATTGTGCTGTATGGTATTTTTGCCAGCATTTTCAATCTTGAACTAAAAATACAAGATACAAAATGCGAAAACGCATAAACTTGGCATAAAAAACAGAGGAGTGAAAACTCAGTGTCTGGAACACTGAGGAATCCCAGTCCCGTAGTTTTGGTGCTGGTTCTTGTTCTGGTTCTAGTTCTGGCTGGTGGCAGTAAAAAGAGGGAAACTGGAAATATTTTTTTTACGCCGGGTGTAAAAAGTGAGAAAAAAAAGTCTACCGTCGACCGTGCTTTCACTTTCACTTGTTCATGAACAACAGATATACATTGGGTTTTGCGTTGTTTGTGCATGTGCACATACAACATACAAAAGTTGAGTATTCAGAGTGTACGTCTTTTCCATAGTAAAAATGATGCTACTTTCCTCTGTGTTTTCTCTTCCATGTGTAATGTACAATGTACATAATATATTGAATAAAATAGCTATGACTTGCAGTCCTCTCCCTTTCATTTTATGTCATTCTGATTCTTAATTTTTTTACTTTCACTCCCACTCTTCTACATTCTACACTCTACATGGAGAATGGAGATGGAAATGGCTGTGTATAATATATCTATGTACACGCTGTGTAGTTTTATCCATACCATAAAAAACTGGCGACGAGAAATACATACATCTCGACATTTAGAAGCATTATGAAGTATGGTATGGTATGAATTTCTTCCACTTTCTCCTCCACAATGTAAAAAGTAAAATATAGAAGAAGAAGATGCATATAAATGGCTGTGTTGGCTGTATTGTGTGTATTGTGTATGAAAATGAACGCACGTTTTTTACGCTCCTCTTCTGCTCTTGTGCTCTCTTTTTTATATGACGGAAAGCAACACAAATTACCACTTATGAATTTGGTACTTGGCTTGACTTGGCTTCTTTTCCTCGTGTTGTAGATTGTAGATCGTAGATCGCATCCATTAATTTTTAACTGGTTCCAGATTCAAGATCCTAGATTACATCACTGAGATTAAGAAAGCAGCCATTTCTTGTGTTTTCTCCCCCTTTCTCTTTTTCTTTCTATTTCCATAGCATCCCATTTCATTTCCATTTTCTTCATTCATGAGACTCGAGATTTCTTGCCTCATTTTTTTACTCACACTTTTCTCTTTTTTTACTACTTGTACACTGTACAGTGTACAATGTACACTGCTTTCATTTCCATTTTCATCTTTAGCGGGAGAAAGCGATGAAAACTAACTAAGGAATTGTCTTTGTATGAATGTGTGAGTACAGTTAATTTCACCAGTTCTGGGGGTTCTTATTCTCCAGCTCAAAACAGACATTTTTGTACACACAGTACGACAACACGACAATAAATGCTCTTATTCTCACATGTACAATTTACAATGCACAGGCTAAAATAAAAACAAATTTAATTGCGGTGTACAAGTAAAACATGAGTATTGGATACACATAATGATAACAGTGACACTACTGAAAACTAATCGGAAAGCCGTTTTCTGTTTCGACAGATTTAGAAACCCCAGCTATAGGTGTGTAATATTGGGCCTCAAGCGTATGGCAAAACAAGAAGAATTTGCAGAGACTTGTTCCAATTATTGCAGATTGCAGATTTTCGTCCTTAAACATGAATCCTACCTCACAACTCCCAACTCAGTCCTCAAAAGTCAGTACTGAACCACTTTCAATTCGTGCTGTGGTACACAATTCAAAAGGATGTAGTATAAAGCATAAACCTTACATGCGTACAGAGCACAGTGCACATTTTAATTGGCTCACTTTTCATACACGTATATCGCAACGACCTCAATTTCCAGTAGAGATTGTGCTCCTGTGTAATGCGTAAAATGTACAGTACACAGTGTAGACAATTCAGGAACACTGAATACAACCACATGAAAAAATATGTATAATACAATGCCTGAAAACTATTTATTTGCAACAATTTTGCACTGGGGGTCTCAAAATTATAAAAATTACATTTGAAAACCAACCATTTCTTTCATTTGTACAAGCTTTTACAATTGTTGTTGTGATCATTAGAATTAATAGGAAAAGCAATTTTCTAAATGTGTACAGTGTAATTGTACTTGTCAATAATTAAAGTCATGTAAAATCCGCAATGTTATAATAAACGTTGGAAATACGAAGTATGGTAAAAATCTTGATTTCTGTTGAAAAAATCTCAATCTCTATTTTCTGTTTTGTTTTTTATCCTCATTTAACATGATGAGTCCTGGGATAAGTGGAGTGGAATCTGTCAGCCAATCTGAATCTGAATCCGAATCTGTCTCTGGCCTCTGGAAATGTTCAAGCTTCATATTCCCCATGTACCACGTACATCGTACAATGTACAACTGGTTGTCAGGACTGAGTACTCAATGTAGCTACTGGAATGGAAATGCAAAATGGAGTAAGAAGAAAAGACAGAAAGGAACGGAGCTGAGGATATTTTTTGAGAAGGAATTAATAAAACTGAAACTAATTGGAATCCCAGTGAATTGCTTCAAGAGAACTCTTCACTGTTTCGACAAGGGTAATTCTCCTCTCCACACTCAACACTACTCACAACTCTGCTTCACTTTACTCTATATTCTACATTCTACATGTATATTCTGCTCTGCTTCCTATTCACATTTTCCGTCTTGTTGAAAAAGGAGCAGGGATTCGTGGGAGACTCTTGAAAAAGTTTCAAACTTATGTAGATATCCTACGTTATAGTAAATGTACAATGTACAGTGTACAATGTACACCATTTCGTCTCCACTCTAAACTCTACACTCTACGCATTGAGCTTTTTCCCATACATAAAATTTCCTGGTAAAACACACACACACACACAAGTATCCATGGTGCTCATATCTTTATTCTTGTTGTACATGTACCATCTTTGTCTTTTCATCTACTGTCTACTATCTACATTCTGCATATCTGATTCTCATAGTTATAGCTATTTTATTCATAGTTAGTAGTTATTACACAAAATGCGGAATACAGTCGTAGTCATACGCATCCTATGCATATCAATACAAAATACAAGCAAACTTGATATATATACACGGAATTAAGCTGCCGGCTTGAATATATGAGATGGGAATATGGAATATGTAAAATGTAAAGGTGCTCCTTCAATTACATCCACAAGTTTTACTACGGATGCATTCTATCAGCAGTTTCTGAGTAGATTCTACTTGATATGATTCTTCATATCAAGATATGATATGTAACATATGGGAGCGTGGTCGTGGCCGTGGCCGTATATTTTAATGGGTTTATTGCCAAAAGACTCTTCCATATTCCATAATATTCCACACTCAATACTCTACATTCTACACTCTACACCTTGGCTCAATATTTCGTGTACAATTTCAGAGCACTCAAAGCTAAAAGCTCAAAACTCGGCACAAATATTGGGATTGAGATCGTCAGATGGCAAGCGGAAATTTGCCATGTATGTAACACGTAATATAGAATATGGAATAAAATGCACAAAGTAGCAAGTAGAAAGTAGAATGTGGAGCGGCACAAAATCCAAATCTAAATTCAAGATTCAAGTACGAGTTTATAGTTTTTACACAAGGTAGGAAATAACAGCAAAACTTGGTGTATGTTGATTGTTGATATCATGGAATAGTTGTGAAAGAGGTGGAGGATGAAAGGGAAAATACGTGAATTGCTCTTTAACTGGTTACTGGTAACTGGTTACTGGTAAAGTGTAAATTCTTGTGTACATAATTTATCTGGAACCTCGTGTTTGTAGTAATATGCGGAGAATATAAAATATAGAATATGGAAAACGGAATACGGAATTTCAATAAGTACTGCTGCTTTAATTGTAACAACGCGGAATATTACATGCATAAATTATACTCATGCGCTAATTCTATGTATGAAATATTTCACTGGAAAGTTTCCTTCGTTGGATTGGATTGGACTGGATTGAAACTCTGCACTGAATAATATGCATAATATTTCAATCATGTACTTGAAGGAGAAGGTATGTGAAGGATGAGGGGGAAATGTCATATATCATAAATCGTAAATGTAATAAACAAAAGTGTACCTCTGTATGACTAGTCCCGCTGGAATGCAAAATGCAAAATCAAACAGAGCGGGGAAATCAAATATTCATTATTGAAAAATTCTCAGAATTCGGATTCGGATTAAAAGCTCAAGTTTTACTGACTCTTCATTTTATGAAGGTTCTTGAGGTAGAAATATGGAAATGAAACTCGATTTTTTAACAAGTATCATAAATCATAATAATTGATTTCAGCAAGGTAGTACAAGATACAAGAGTTCCAGGAAATAATATCTGTAATTTTGTTTTAAAACAAAATGGCTCAGTCAGGATTCAGCAAATTAAACCTTGATGAGTAATGAAAAAAAATCTCAATATTACATTTTGATTGGATGGGATGGGATGCTGATGTAAAAACCACCATCGTCAATTTTTGTAATAGTACAAAACAGACATGAAATTTTTACTGTTTATACCACGTTTAATTGTATGTAGTAGTGCTGTTGTGGAATTGGATTTTTATGCTGTTGTTAAGCATAAAATAAATGTACGCTGTACACTGTGCATTGTGCATTGTGCATGTATTCTAATTTTTAGCTGTTTGTCCGCAGGATTGAAGGGAATCCTCTAGAGGGAAATGCCTAGGTGCTTTTCCCACATTTACAGCTAATCGGTCTCATAAAGACTCCCCATCCACCAACAGCATTCACAACAGCATCAGCACCATCATCATTATCATTGTCATCATCAATTCCATTCACATTCTCATTCATTCGCTATTTGGAATTTGGAGAGCTTCATCTCTGTCTCTGTCTCAGTTCCACTTGTGTCTAAAACCATTCCTCTTTGTACTCAATGTTCAATACTCAATGCACACTACACACTACAGAGAGGAGCGCGGATACAAGAAATATTTGAATTACAAATACAAATCACCAATTACTGAACTCCCGTTCTTCTTCTCCTCAACCAATACGTAATTGTCTCATTTTTCTGCTCCCCATCACATTTTACATTTTCTCCCCATTCCTCATTCATCCATCTCCCACCGATTCCAAAGATCCCACCGATTCAACGAGAGAGAATTCCCGTGAATAGAATATGAAGACTACAGACTGCAGTCTGTAGACTGTAGAGAAAAAGGGCCGTTTTATTTGGTTATTTGGTTTTGGGTTTCATTGGTCATTTACTTAATATGGATTTTATGAGGGTGCCATTTGAACAGTAGATAGTAGACAGCACTGAAGAGTACTCACGTGTAACGAGGCTGCCTCGTAAATGATGTGGGCTATCTTTTCTATTTTCTACGGACTACGTACAGAAAAGTTTTCTCTTATTATTCAACTGGATCCAAACCCAAGTTGGAGGAGAAATCCCACATTCGTTTTTGTACAAAATGTACATTGCCATTTCTGTTTCAATATTCTATAGGTAGTTGTATTTGTGTTTGTATTTACGTATGAGTTGTTGTGAGTTGTGAGTGAGTCGTTAAAAATGGTAGTCTGAACTTTTCTGATAAAATACAATACAAAAATACTAAAATACACAGAAAACAAAGAGATAGCACGGTGTTGTCAATTTGAATTTCTAAGAGAAAAACTCTGTTAAGTTTTCATATGAATGTTTATTTGTAAAATAGATATAAGAAATGTTTAAGCATAGGTGAATGTGTTGTTTAAAACAGTAGTCGTTCTTTTATTCTTTTATCAGTAGGAGAATCGAGAATCGAGCTACATACATGTAAAATATTCCCACAATCAAAATAACAATAACAATGGCAATAACATAACAGGAGGAGACAAACATCCATCAAGAAACGAACAACCAACAACCAACTGTCTCAAGTCTCAAGTCTTAATGTTCCAACGCTCCTTCCTTCCTTTCTTTTCTTGTGGGGAAAAGTAAAAATTTTTGAGCAATTATTATCCTTATTACTATCTCTTTATGTGTGTATTGTGGATTCACGCAGTAAGTATACAATATACAAAAGACATATATTATTTATACATGTATACTATGTACATGAGTCTGTTTTTCAAGTGTACAAGTGTACGTAACCCCAAAGAGGAATGGAGTTTTTTCTTGAGTACTCTCGTTTCCTGTCCTAACGTATTCACTATTCACCATACACCATACACCATACAGTGTTCACTACTCAGTATTCACAGGATTTCTCAGACTACTTAAAAAACTACCTGAGACCTCAGAGTACTTACTTGCGTATATTTGTATGTGTGCGTGTGTGTGGGTAGTGGGTAAATATGTAGGTAAGTAAAGCTAGCACCTGCCAGATGTTAGATGTTAGATATGTAGTATATTATTTAATTTCTATAGGTGCATGTACTTATATGTTATTATACAAAAGTATTAGTAGAAAAATTAAGGTTTTTTCACTCCTTCTTACCTTTGGTAGAACGACGGAAACCTGAAATACACAAATAAAAACAAAATGTTAGTTTTTTTTAGTTTAGTTTAGTTTATATTTTATATTTTATGGGTTCCAGATCAGTACTTTTTAGTTCATTTTAGTATTTAGGTAAATAAGGGGATTTAAATTTCATTTTCATGTTCAGTTCCATATAAAAAAAACATGCAACAAAACTGTTAACAACTATTTTAGCAAGTTTATTCAGATTTAGTCATCTAATTTTTAAAATCGTTAGTTGTAGCAGTACAAAATAATATGTAAATATGTAATATTATCAGTGAAACTTATCGGAGAAACTAAAGCCAAGATGAAAAAAAGATATAATATGATGTGTATTCATTATTCATTCATCATTTATGCTACTGTCGCATACGAGATTCAGTGTACAATTTACATATGATGTAAAAAGTACAGCCAACTCATCATGTCACACACGCTTTATTCTCGTATAAAAAGGAAATATAAAAATAAATAAATGCAGACCAGAGTATCTGCCTTAGAATCTGTACAGGAGAATAGAATAGTTGGGTGTTGGATGGATGTCGGATATGTTGACCCGAGACGGAATACGACGCACCAAAAATTGCGTAAGCCAGTGTACAGTTATCTGTGTATAAATAGGCATAAGTAGTACATAGTACACGCATTCTTACATCTTTGCCTGTATTCTGTAGCCTGTATTGTAAACTCAAAGTTGTACTGCGACAGAGGACGCGAATCCAAACGTGCAGTCTCAATGTGGTGAACTGGACTTGCATAAACAGAGGAATACAATACTTGGATCTACAATGTACAGTGTACAGTGTACATGAACTTGTGTGTGTTTTTACGGTGCGTAGATTTGTTGGTTCTACGTGCGTGCATGTACAAAAGTGTGTGTGTGGCGTCGCATTGTGCGTGAATATCCATGTGTTAGGATAATAAAAAAAGAGAAGAGCCCGGTACTTATGCTCACAGACAGACATGGTTGACAGCGTAAATGACCTTTTTGCCATTCTACTTGTCGCAAGTCGCAAGTCTCTCAACTCTCAACTCTCAAAGTATTCCCTTTCTTGTTCTTTCTTCTCCCTTTTCATAAACTCTTTCTCCAAGTCTTTCGAAACAGCGTGTGTTTAGATTGTATACTTTATTCTTACATTGTAGATTGTAGATATTGGGAGAAAACTCAAACTCAAACTCAACAGAAGGATTTGGAGACGGAGTGAAAGTATCCGAGATCCGAGATCCTCGTGTAATGAATATGTCCATATTATAACTATACATGCAAGTCTAGAATCTAGAATCTAGAATCTAGAGTGTACAAGTGTTGAGGAAGAAAAACTTGAGGAAAAGTTTGCTAATCGAGAGTAAACTTGTGTGTCATTTTCTCTCACCCAAAACTACTATATTCAACAACCAACAGAAAAAAAACAATCCATGGAGAAAAAGAAAAACATTGCTAAGAAAAAGAAAGTAGTAAAGCTTTCTTTCCTCCTTCTTCAACATAAATGAAGAAATAAAATACAAAGTATGGAGAATGGAGTTTGATAAGCTTAAAGTAAAATTGAAGAGAAAACGGAAAAGGAATGAGCTACAAGATACAAAATTATTCTCCTCATGCTAGAATTTTTATGCTGGTTCAAAGCAAAAAATTCTAATATTGTTTTCTGCTTAGTAAATTTCATGAAAATCAAAAATCAAGAATCATGTAATTTCAGTAATTTCAGATTTGCATAAAAAAGTGTAGCTTCGAGTATTTGGATGGTATTTGAAATTGAATAAAACATGCATAAACGTATTTGTTTTATTTCTTTCAATTTCTAGGTTTTGGTTTTTTTGGATCCTTTGCTAGACTGTTGCTATTATTTTTTACTACATTTATTTCCTTTGAATTTCTACTCATCTCTATCTGTATCTTAAAACTTGAATTGTTTTATTCTATTTTGATGCTCCTGTCCTCATTCTCCTCCGTCGCACATCAAAATCAACATCAACATTGGAATGGAAATGAAAATGGAAATCCACATTGCACATTGCTCTCGCCCTTTCCTTTAGTTCTAGTAGTTCTAGTAGTTCTTGGTGGAAACTTGTGTGGATGTGGATGTGAAGCCATGGAAAATCAATGCAGATAAGCTCGAGTCAATCACAAATGCCGACAGTCACACGGAGCTTAGAGTTGAAACTTTGACGAAATCCTGGATTTACCTCAAACTCTCCCTGCTTATCGAACGAACCGCCGATACATTCTCATACACAATACTCAATGTACAATACAAACTCAGATACAGATACAACATACAAAATAATATAAACTCCAAACTCCAAACTCCACACACACTTCCACAGAGAACAATGTTTGTTTCTTCCTATCATCTTATTTCATTCCCTCAGCAGGTTTCAAACACTCAAAGTACATATCTACACACATAAGTATTTGCGCTCTTCTATAAAATATCTATACACTGAAAACTGAACAGTGTATCTATATTCTAGAAACAAGGAACGACATTCACGTATAAATGGTAAAGTATAAATGGAGACGAGAAATTTGCAGAGAGGAGAAACTAGTTTTCTATATTATACACTTTCGGTTCCTTCTTTCGTTCGTTCGGGCTTTTGGTTCTACCGCCCGTTGCTCTCTCATCTTTCTTCCTCGTTTTCGTTTTAGTTCTTTCTCCATCTTATCCCTTTTCTTTCTGTTCTTTTTCGTACTACTTTTATCTTCTACCTTCTATTGCGTCAAAAATTCCAGAGTTGGTATTACTTGTAAACTTTTCTATTACCTGTCAACCTGCAGAGAGATGATCAAATTCCCTTTACACACTCCATTCATTTCTCTGTGTGGAGTTTGGAGTTTGGAATTTGATCCATTTTATGTTTTATCTACGTAATATTTATTATTTATCTCCGGTATAACATGTGATAATGATATATGATATCATATATCTAAATGAGATGATGATAATGCTCATAGTTCATAACCTTGGATTATGAATCATGGATTTTTGGATTTTTTGGATTTTGGATTATGGAGAGAAATTCATACAAAACCTTCTGAAATGTGAAATGTTGCGAAAAAAATTGGAGCAAAGAAAAAGATTTTTCATTCTTCATGTTTTATGCTTTGTATTTTGTACAGGTACATTTTTGCAAAAGGTGCTGAATAAAATTCCAAAGCTATTCTCATTGGCTTTTATACCGAGTTTTGTTGTTTACTTGCAAGAGTTTTCAATTAAAACCCGGAAGTTACAGGACACTTGGAAAAATATGTTTGGATTTACTCATGTGTGGAAATTTGATAAGGATGTTTGATTGAGTTTTGTGTTTTGTGTTTTGAGCTTTGAGCTTTGAATTTGAGTTTGAGTTTCCTCCCTAACAGTGACTGCCATCATCATCATCTTCATCATCCTGGTGAGCTTGACAGAAAGACAAGTAGTAGAGAATAAACAAAATCAAATAGTAAATAGTACAGTGACAAGATGACGCAATGACTTTCATTATTTTGTCCAATGTACACAAATACAATACTCAATATAAAATACAAAGGTATAAACACACAGTGTACATCGTACATAGATTGATAGATAAAAATCAGACAGCTATCTCATCTCACCTCATCTCACTCCATTCTATTCTATTAGATTCTATTGTATTCTACATTCTACATGATATTTTATTATATCGGAATTACACAAATATTATCTATCTATGAGCAGACGTTTTATGTTCCATCCTTTAGTTGACTCGAGGATTGAGCAATGTGCCAATGTGTTTCTGTATTTTGTATGTTATGAACATTGAGCATGTATGTATAATGTATAGCGTGGATATTTCTAGTTTCTGGAGCTCTTGATTCATGTCCTCTGATGAAGGTTCCCGAAGAAAGAATAAATCCAGGAAATGAAAGGAATAAATCAAAATGATGGCCATGGCTAGAAAGGTATCAAGGTGGAATCTGATCGAATCTTCCTTCTCTCTTGAGAATTTTTTCTCCATCCATTTATATACTATACACTGTATAAAGTACACATTACACATTACATTCGCATTATACACATATACATATACAATGTACATGTACACGCGAGTGTGTTTTTTCTACAATCTCCAATCCTTAGTTTTTCCCCTCTCTTCGTTTTCTTCTTTGCTTTTTTTCTCATCTCCTCTCATATTGTCTCGAGTCTCTTGTCTAGAGTCTAGAATGTAGAATCTAGAATCTAGAATCTGGAGTCTTGAGAGTCAAGCTTTTCTCTTCTAATTCAATTTTTAGCTTTTCCCATCTTTCTCTTCATCTTCATCTCTTTACTCTTTACTTTACCTTTTACCTTTACTTCCCCTTTCCACCCCGACCGATTTTATCCGCTCAAAATCTATATCTATCTATCTGTAACAAAGAAAGGGGGAAAGAGGCAAAATATGAAAAAGCTCCGTCTCCTCCTCCGTCTTCCGCTCCTTTTTTTCTCTTTTATCTATTAGTTTGAAAATCCAAAATTCCAAATTGAATCTTATAAATATTTCAACCGAATAAAAAAGAGCGGGTTGTTTAGTTTAAACTATGAACGGGTTAATATTCAAAATACAGAGAAACCCCCATGAAAATCACAAACACAAATGTACGTTGTTTTTCTCATCAATTCCTTCCTTCAAAATATACATATGTTACAAGTTCTGAGAATTGAAGTAGAAATGAAAATCAAACCTATTGCGATTGATGCAGTATATAAAATGCAGGTACAGATGAAAAATCTCAATTTATTACCAGTAAAATGCCTGTAGTTTCCAGTAAATTGCTAATTTCCTCTAGAGGCTAGAAACAACATATTTAATATTTTATACGTTGTCATGTTTCAAGCTCTTCATCAATCGATTTGATTTACATACAAAATATTATGGAAAATGGAAACAATCACAAGTCGGAAACATCCTCATTATTGTAATAGTAAGCCTGTGTGTTGTATTGAGTTTTGAGTTTTGAATGTTGTAGCATTCACAGTAAATCCATCAAATTCACAGGCTAAAATGTTATGGAAATTTCATGGAATTATTAATGTGTATTTTCTTGCTTTCAAACGAGAAGCATAAGGAGCTCCAATCTAGAATCGGGAATCTAGAATCCAGAGCCAAATCCTTCAATGAAATATGACTAGTCATTTCAATATAAAATTGACTCTTGAGACTTGAGACTCAAAACTATACAAACTACAAACTCCACATGACTAATAGAAAGTGGTTGAATAATGCATGAGACTACTCAATGTTCATACTTTATACGTTGCGCTTCGTGTTTTGTACAGAGTTAATAGTCATGATCACAATAAATACATGATTGATATGAACAATGTTTCCCTAAAAGGAATCTTTATGCCTTTATAATGGTCATTATTGTTGTTAAGAATACTAAAGAAACAGATGAATCAGTTGAATGAGTCCAGTGGATTAAAAATTTGAAATACTTTTTAATTACCGTCTTTTTTAAATTATCGCTTTAAAACATCAAAGAGTGGAGTGAGAAAATGTTCTTTGTTTCTTCTTGCTAGTCTTCAAGTTTCATGTCTTCATGTTTTTTGTTAAATGTTCAGCCAAAGAAACCAGCGAGTCAAAATACTTGATACTTGATACAAAATAATATAAACAAAGTTATGACTGTTGAAAAGGGTCGTAAATATAGAAATGTGGTGAATAAATGAGGTATCAGCTCTTTGTCATCTTTACGACTTACGCAATGCAGTAGCCCCTGTGTCAAAAATACACACTACACACTCACGCTCACAAGACTGGGAACATTAATAAATAAATTCTAGTTAATCCATAAAATTGTCCTTTCATTCACTCTGTAATTAAATAAAACTTTCTCCACTCCAAAATCTACACATGTGAAAACTTAGAATACTTGAGAAGTGAACCTTTCTTTTCTTTCTATCTTTGTACAAAAAGGCAATGAACCCTCATCGTTCAACGTTCATCGTTCATCAATGATGAAAAATGAACACAAAACAAGCAAACCACTCCAAAATTCCAATGTAAAGTGAAAAGTGAACTGAATCGTCAATTGAGTATAGAGAATGCATAGTTATTTTATTCATACCTCAATTTATCAAGTTACTGGTCAGTTCAAGTTTAATATACATGTAAAATGTAGATTTATATTAAAAATTGAACATTGAATTTTGAATATAGGAAAATAGGATTACAATTTAATCCAAGTTTCTTATTATGATTCTTTCCACCCTCAATTCTTTACTTGCATTGAATAAATTGACAATTGTCATCTGACAATTGACAATTCACACGCTTCATGATGTCCTACTCATAATTTATAGTGGGTGTGTTTATACACACAGTACACAGTACACAATACACAGGCATTCTGGATCCTGGATAATGATAACAGAAACATGAATGGAAATTGAAGCAAGTCTTGAGTCAAGAATATCAAGATTTGTATCAAGAGCCTCACCTGAGTTGAGACTATTAGTTTTTCATTGGAAACTCGTACAAATTACAAGCATGTAAATTGTAGATTGTAAATGTCACTAGAGTTTGAATAAAATGGGAGCGTTTATCATCTCTTCATCAAGAATCAAGACTCAAGCGCGGAGGATTTGAAAGATAGTAAAAGGAGAAGCGATTCTCAAATGTATAGGAAAACAGGACATAATGAGGAGCATTGTATTGTTGGTGTTGGCTATTAGTGGAGAGTGGTTATTGAATGGATGTCATAATGAGCAGGGTGTATCGATCTAATATTCTGCATATTTTATGTTCTGTTGCCTGCTCCATTGTGCGTTTGTTATTTTTTCATGAGCAAATAGATAGAACTTCTGCTTATGTAATACACACAAATGGAAGATGAACAAAGCTTGTAATTTGTAATGCACACGAGTATCTATAAAACATATAATATTTATCACATGTGCAATATCTGTTGTCTGTTGTGAGACGGAGCCGCAGTGTTTGTCAATTGAAATCTATTTAATGTTTTATGACTCTGGTTTACAATTGTCTCCACTACCGACTCTCCACTCTCCACTCTCCATGTCTTTATTCATTCATTCAGTAATGTGTAATGTGCGCATCTATTTCTATTGGCGTTTGTTGAGACTGGAAGTATAAAGTTGCCAATACCAATTTCAATTTGCAATCATCATCTTTTATTCAGTCCAATGATCCAACCAGCAGTCTCTTGTCTTTTCCCTTGTCATTATCATTATCACTTTCATTGTCTCCTGTTCCTGTTTGTAGTTTGTAGTTTGTACATTGTGCGTTATTATAAGTATGCACATAACTTGAGTTGTTTCAAGTTGCAATAAATAAATAAATAAATAAAGTAGTTGAATGAACCGGCTGGACATTGGACACTATTTTTAGCTTTTACTTTTACATGCTCTAAAACATAACTGATAAAAGCTACATAAAACTAGTTTGTTCCATAACATTTTGACACCATAAAAATTTCTATTTTAGACAGTTATAAAATGTACAATGTACAATATACAACTTTGATTTTCAACTCCAATTAAAATGTAAACTTTTTCCGTCCCATATTCAATATTCCATATTCATATTCATATTCTACACATAGAAAATGAATTATGAGAGCAAGTGGGTTTTGAAACCGGAGGATATTATTCAATTAGTGTTAAAACTTGGGAGTCTAGAGTCTGATGCATGTTATACAATCCATAATGCATGGTGTAAAGTGTAAAGTGTAAAGAGTGCAGTGCTTCTATTGATATGGTGCTGAGCCATACACTGTATTCCGTTTTCTATTTCTCTGACTGACAAATGAACAAGGGAATTCACATCATGAAGTATTAATGGAGTTGAGAAAAGTTTGGAACATGGAAACATGTTCTACATTCTACATTCTACATTATATAACATGTACGAGTATGAGTACGAGTACGCGTATGAGTTTGAGTATGAGTATGAGCAAAGGAATACGGGTACAAGTTAGATTCAGATTCAGATCCAGATCCAGGTCTGACCATCTCCATCTCCGTCTCTGTGTGTGTGTGCTGACTAGGCCATTTGTACAGTTGTGCAATATTTGTTTGAATTGTATCATTTCTCTAGGTTGTACGGTGTACGAGTACAATGTTATCATAACAAGAGGAGGGAATACCGAATACAGAATACAGATGCTTATCGTTTGTTCCTATTGTGTTTCTACGTAATTTTGCACGTCATGCTACACTCTACACTCTACACACTCACACATCAGATTCATCAGATAAACTCACTCTACTTCTCCAATTCAATTTACATAGTTTATTACAGATGCGGAGCTGAATGAGCATTCAAACTACAAACTACAAACTAGAAATGAGAAACGAGAAACCACCAGGAAGCTTTTGCATCACATCCTCCAACTTTTCTCTGTACAAACAAACATACAAATACAAATACAAGTACGAATACAAATATAATATGCACTTTACTTTTTACTTTGTGCTAGTACATTCAATATTATACTACTCATGCTGATGCTACTGAATTAAAATTTTCACTCTGTTACAAATCTTGTGTTTATTGTTGTACTTGCAATAACAATTCGTGTTTAGAGAAAAAATGCCAAAATTTTTATAAAATCCTTCAATTTTCCTTTTATTATTGTAAGGCTTAAAATTTTAATTGTTTATCTTGTTATTTCAATAAAGTTTTTAATATTTTTTGTACATGTAGAATGTAGAGTGTAGAGTTTAGGTAATTTATAATTTACACTGCCTTTACATTTGGACTACTTGTACATTGTACATACTTTTATGTAATTTTAATAGAGGCCTCCAGATAAAATTCACAATAGATTTTCATGGACTGTACCTTGTTTCATTGGTTGGTTAGTTTTAGTTTTTTATCATATCAAAAAGCTATGTACACAATGCACAAAAGGTATAGTACATTTTGCTGTGTGCTCTGTGCTCTGTACCATATTTGATATTTGCCACAAGTCAAATATTCACAGAGTAACCGGGGAAAAGTAAACAATGGCAATTGTTTATCAAGAAAATCATCATCTCTCCTTTTCCTTGTATTTCTATTTTCATTTCCATTTCCATTTTCAGTCCTACTGATTTGAACTGGTACGCAAACAAACAAACATTCACGCATTTCATCATAATACCGAGTACAAATGCAAATATGTACGAATACGCTCAACGGTGCAGTGCACATTGTGTATCTATATATATGTTTTGTACATGCACAATGCACACTGTTTTTATTTATAGATATATGAACAGTAAACAGAGTCCAAACATTTACACGTAGAATGTAGAATGTGTATTTTTGGTCATAGCTTGATTTAAATGTATGTTGTATTTAAACGAAACATGTTATTGTTATTATTGTTTGAATTTGAATTTGGATTTAGATCCAAAATGAGACAGGGGAAAATAAAGAAGTCATGGCGATGGCGATGACATTGCCATTGATACTCACTTATGTTCACTGTTTATAGATGAAACGAGTACGAGTAAAACAAGTAAGAGTAGATAATTCCATCTTTAGATATGATACATATTTATCATATTCATACAATAAATATTATCTTCCCCTTTACAATTTACAATGGCTCGAGAATCGAGGATAGAGAACACAATGGGCTATCATAGTCATCTCAATTTGTCACTTTATAATGTATTCAATAGTGTACTTGATTTTTCAGCTCTGTATAAAAAAAAGTATGCAATTTGCTGATTATTATTATTAGCATTATTAAAAGTAAGAGGCTTCCCCTAGGGAACCTCAAACTTCAAACTCCAATCTGTCATGTATTTTTGAAGCTTATTGATAATTGATACGATTATTCACCTTATTGGAATTGAATTCAACCTGCACGTGAAAAGAAATAAATAAGAATGACATAAGACTATTTAAATTGTACGAGTTTCATCCCTCAAAGAACTGTCTTCTGTCTTCCTTGTCAAATTTCAAATTGGACAAGGAAGGAGCTATTGTGTATATTGTGTATATTTCACCTGTTGACTTTTCTATCTTTTGAATATGACTCTTGTTTCTTGTGATCATTCACCGTTCACCGTTCCCCGTTTACCGTGTTTAATTAAATATTTATTCACTTGTGCATACAATCTCTAAGATATGATATAATATTATATAAGCTTTATAGTTTATTTATGGCTTATATCGATTGACCCGAATAAATAGGTTCATGCGTCAAGTTTTTACTGTCCATTTTCTTATTACGTATCTCCAAAATCCAAACTGTACAATACACAAACTACAAACTCTGGTATTTCTTATGTATTATCGTATGTATATATTTGTCTACCAGATAGTAATAACGGACATTTGTGATGGAAAGAAAATCAATTAAATATCTATATTTTTATTTTATGTATTTGTTTTCATCCCTCGGCATTCGACATTCCGCACTCGGAACTGTTGTTGGTATTGGTTTATTTTTACTACTGCTCTTTCTTCATTATTAAATATTACCACGCCGTTAAGTTTTATGACAGCGGTAACTGGTAAATTTTTGATCGGTCATTGTCAATCTCTAAAAGGTTTTTGATTCCGCAGTGAAAATGGAAATGGAAATGGAAGTTGGAAATTGGAAATTGGCCAAGGGCGCAAATATTTTTACAAATATTTTTAGAAATCATATGTACGGAACAGCGATGAAACAATGAAGAATGGAGAAATAAACCTGAGCTTATTTGATTTGATATGATCTGAGCCAGATTGGAAATAAAACGAAAATATTATAAAATTGAGCTGATGTTTTCAGAGCTGAGAGTGAGAATTTGTGAGTACTGAGCATTGAGCATACGCGTACATGAAACCATGTAAATATTAGTACGGCAATAGCCGGTGGCAAAAAACGTAAATATTATGAGATGGGAAACCACAATGGTCTATTATGAAGAGAACAGAGAATATACACACAACAACACACACTCCTGATTTTCATTTTTTCCTACTTGACGTAAATAAATAATGTGGTGCAAATGAACGGGAAAATGTAAACTGCACTACATTACTTTTATTTGAAGAGTTGAAGAGGATGAGTCATAAAAATCATTATGTTGAGTGATCATAATACAAAGCATCCAGACATCATAAAACATTTATTTGCTTAGGCATCTCGTTTTCAAAATCAAAAGATGAAAGTTGATTTTGTATTTTCCATGATTGTGCATTAAAATAACCTTTACTTTATTTTCCCCTTTTCTTTCTGCTTCTTTCTGAATTCTGAAACTTATTAATGTGTGTGATGTTTGTGGTGAGAAGTGGGATTCAGAGTTGAGAGGTTTGAGAGGTCCTGATACAATTTTTGTTTGTACACCCATTGATTTTTTCAAATAATAAATTATCATGTGATAAGGATAGTCCAAAAGCACGCGATCTATCCGATCCAATCCAATTTCTGGAATTTGAGCAAGATCCGTAGTAACTGAGTAACTGAGTGAGTGAAGAAACCCGTAAAAGTTTCTCACATATTGCTCTGTATTTTGTTGTGCGTAGTGGACTAAATAAATTCGGACATTGAGTAAATAAAAAAGAAACTCATGGAACGTGGAATATGAAACGGAAACTCTGGATAGTTCCATTTTTTCCCAGTTTTACCACACACAGCGTTGAGAGTTGATCGTTTCTCAATAATACACCTATAAATATGTATAATGTATAATGATGCAAATTACAATTTGGATTGATCACCATTTACTTGTACTTATGTAATAAAAAGTCGCCAGCAAATTGTCATTTATTTATAATATTTATATTCAATATATTTAACAAGAGCCTAAAATGATTGAATGGATTCCTGGCCGGATTCTGAATCACACATTTCGCTGATCCGACAATTTGCAGAATATTGAAGCAATTTTCACAAGGAGCAAAGAAATATTATTACAAAAATATCTACAATAATCGGTATTCGGCATTTATTATTTTATTTTGTGTATTTCCTTTTTCTGATTATTAAGCACCTTCCAGACACCAAGAGTTGGCCTCATATAAAATTTGCACACCCTTGCAAACATCATGAAGCACGAAGTACGAGACATGAGACATGAGTGTGGAATATATTCATATGTAATATGTGTAATATTTAGCTGGGGAAATGGAAAAGCCATACGTTTCCTTTTCTAATGTACAGGCAGAAAATTAGACGTCTGTCCTTTTCCTTTGTACGCCGTTTGCGTGTGTCCTAGTCATATTTAACTACAACTGTAAGTGTACCTGTGTTTGTTGTTTGGTGTTTGGCCAGACTTGGCTATTTTCTTTCTATTTCCGTAATTACCGAGAATTCCCAAATTGACAAAATATAAAATAGAAAATACAAGTTACAAACTACGAACTACAGATATATCGTAACATACAGAATATGGAATATTGAAGCTCGTGATTTTCCCTCAAAAAGTATTCCTATATTATTATGATGATTATTATTTCAACTACTGGAAGATTGGATACACTGGATACTGGATGCTTTTGGCACTAGGTAAACGAAATTTCCCATGTGGATTAATAATAACATCCCCGAGTTCCAGACTGAGTCTGACTGAGTCTGAATGCTCTCCGTATGGACAATGGGCAATGCGTGATACTTGATTTATACATATGCGTGTACTCCTTTGCACTGCCTACGCCGCATGTACAAAGAGTGAAGAATGAAGAGTGGAGAGGAATTTGAACCCATGTAAAAAATTTGAGAGTTGATGGAAATGTGCAAATTGGACTGTACAGTAGCCAACACACACTACACACTACACGTCGTTACGACTTACGGTTTATGCCTTATGCCTTATGCCGTGTGCAATGTATTGTATGGGTATTGCAATATTGTAGATTATAGAGTAGTGGGGCGAACGGCGGATGGCGAATGTTGAATGGCGAGTGGGAGGTTATATTGTGGAATGGCGTGTGCGTCAGTTTATTACTGCTTAATCTTCTCAAAAGTGTCAATTTTGCTAAAATTATCACGTTCTCTCAGCTCTCGGTTGGAGCTTTCGGGATTTCAGAATTTTGAAACCCCACGAACCGACAACCGACGGACGGATATAATATAAATGTACCAATTTTTATGTACTTTTTCTGGATTTAACAAAGATTAAAAATATACACAGTACATTGTACTATGTACTTTGTATATCCATAACCAATAACACTAGTACTTTTGGTGTTTTCCCGTGTATACATTCAATGTTCATGTACTTTGTGTGCCAACCATCAAGAAAATGAACAACACCTTGTACTTCAAATTTTACAACTGAATATCGTAAGATCAGCCGAGAAAAGTGTGCAGTGCGAGCACAGCTGTACGGTTTTAAATCAAATCTCTCGTATTCATATTATTCATAGACTTTCAATCTATCTACAATCTGTCCTCTGTTTTACATATGCTCGAAGCTCTTTTGTACATAAAACACAATACACATCAATATTTGCGTTGAGTGTTGAGTGTTCAGTGTTGAATGTTGAGGCTTGAAGCTCCAAGAAAAATCCTGCATTTAAACTGCTTACATGTACAACATGCATTTTCTTATCCGTGTCCAACATCAACATCAGCATCAAATCACAAATGTGTACAAATAAAAAAATTCTCACCGTTCATTTCTATTTTTAATTCCTCCGTTTTTTTGTCTCGTGCATACATGCAGATTACAGATGTTGATGCATAAATATCATATATTCTTGTGTGGTCTTTCATAAGTCGTAAGTCAAAAGTCAAAATATAAGTGCGCTATCTCTCTATGCATCTCTCGTCATAATTGCATGTGCATGCTTATTTAAATATGTTCTTCTGTGGAGTGTGGAGTGTAGAAACTAGAGACTTGTTAGTATTTTCATTTATTCTTTCATAACTCTTTCTTTTATATCGCGACAAGGCGACAAGGAGCTTGCCCAACATTTATTATGTGCACCAAGCATCAAGCACAAAGCTCCAAGTAGAAATGAAAAATTTCCATTTTCTTCTGTATACTTGTAAAAATATATAATATTGAATATCATGCAGGAAATCAGATGAGAGAAGGATAAAAACATGAGGGAAATTAAAAATTATTACCTCTGGTAAAATATAAAGATATAAAATATAACCAAGTTTCTCAATTGTTTTACTCGTTCTTGATAATTGATAATAATGCGGTACATCTACAATCTACAATGTTCAATACAGAGAACAGAGTACAAGAAAAACCGCAAGAAATTTAACTATACGAAATATGAAACAATCTACTTGCAAACTTTTTTCAAATCTTGAATCTTGATATCATTTAAAAACAGAAGAAGAGAAAGTAAAATAAAGGTGACGTGTGCGAAATGGAGGCATAAATTTTCAAATGTTAAGCGACAAAAGACAAAATGCTGGCGACATAATATATTATTTTAGTTGGAAATAGTACTTAAGATTTTGCAGTTTGCAGTAATTTGCAAACCCGTCAAAAAACCTTACCTATGCAAAAGAAGAAGCGGTACGTGCCAAAAAAGCACGTATTAATACATGAGCAATGAGCATTGTACATTGAACATTGTGCAGTGATAAAATAGGCAAATTTTGCAAACCAGTTGTTTAAAAATGTGTTCCCCCTCATAATTCATCCTACAACCTACATTTGGAATCCTCTTTTTATCTATCTTCTTGTTCTATCTTCTATTCTATTCTAAATTCTAAATATGCTTTCCAAGTCCAATCCAGTACATCACGTCCTGTTTCTATCATAAATTCAAGTGTAACATCTGGAAACTGGAAAGGGAAATACTATGGCTCAATGCTCAATGCTCAAAACGTGAAACGTGCTCCTGGGATGTTCAAACAAGAGTATCAACAGCAGCAGTTGAACCAGAACTAGAACTAGAACCAGTTCCAATTTGTCTTCAAGTGATGACAGTCATGTATCATGTCATCAAATCATTTATTAATTAATTACATGTATTTCGTGTTTTTTTTTTAATTTTTCATCCTCCCTTCTTGTTTAGTGAGTAAACTGAATATTTTATAAATCTAACTAAAAAAAAGCAAATTTTTTTCTCATTTTTTATTTTTTATGCTGTGGATTCTGGATACAAAGGATTTGCACATTGCAACAATTTGGAAAGTTGTTCAATGTTTAATGGGGAATTCTGAATGCACTCTTATCTTTATCTTTAACTATTAACTATCTATGCTTACAGATGTTGCACATGCAGAAACATTTCCCATTTCCCATTTCTCTCTACATTCTTCCTCCAAGAATAAATAGCTCTTTATATTTATTTGCAAGATGCTTAGGAAAATTGATACGAGTCTGACGTGACTCTGTTTGTCTCTCGTTTGCATTCAATCGGAGAACAGATGAAATGAGTAGCATCTAGAATCTAGAAACTATAATCTACCATCTTTATTCATTTTACAACATGCTACGTACTACGTACTAGAAAATAGAAATTAAATGGTAGCCAGAAAATCACAATCGCAATCCCATTCAAGCACATCACGTCACAACTCCATTTTTCCTGCATTTTTTGAATTCCATCTCAATTGTACATTGTACAGTAATAATAATGATAGTAAAATACATGATATAATACTTTTTTTGTATTGTTTACTCTGTTTACATAAACTGCTTTTGGACGTTAAACATTTACTTTAACTTTTGTGCCGGTTATTTCCTATCCTTTGTATTGATTTGTCCATGACCAGTTCATCGACCATCGAGTATTGAGTATAAAGAGTTGAGCGTTGAGTACCTACATTTGTTTTGCTCATATATTTAATATTTAGTTTGTACACTTTATGAAATGAGCATTCGATTTTCTTTAGAGCTTCAAAAACGTTATTGACTGTTTCCAGTTTGCATTTCAAATAATGGAGCTTGGATCTAGAGTTTTCTTTGCCCTACTTTTTAAACAGTCACAGCACAGTGTTTTATTAGCTAGAGAGGCTAAAGTAGGTACTTTTCCATTTTCAATTTGTCTAAAATCTAAAATCAACAGAACCGGAATTACAATTCCGGGAAATAAATGAAAAATAAATGGAGGTTTATGAAATTAAAGTATTGCCAGATTGTTCTGTTATTCAAACAGTAAACAAGATTGAATTTGAATCGGAACCAGAAGTAGAAGTAGAAGTGGTTTGAATGCACGTAATAAAGTTTGTAGACAGATATACATAATACAAGTAAGTGTATTTGTCAAAATTTTTATAATGCTAAATGTGGTTGTAATATTTCATATTTTATAGTTTTTACATAGTATATTTGCAAAAGCGGTTCATAAATGTGGACTGGATTGAATGATTTTCAGAGTACGTGCTTTTTGTTCAATTTCAATATTAAACCGTATGGATTTTGAGATGGATTAATGCAGACATTTGACAGTCGACATGCGACAAACTTTCCCATCTCTATCTTTTCCTCTTCGCTAGAACCTAGAATCTGGAATCTCGAACGTCATTATTCGCGACAAAATTCAAGCTGAAATTCAAATTCAACTTTGTGCAATATGATAGAAAACAGCAGCATGTGGAGACAACAAAATGGTGCATGAATAATCGAAACTCCACTGCATGATCTGATGATATTACAATTACAATGATGCTGATGCTTTAGAATCTATTCTCTGCGAAAAGGAAAAGGATTGGACATCACCCATCAAAGTATTATCAGTCATTCCAGTTCAATTTTGAGCTTAAGGCGTTAAGCGCCTTTCACTTTATTCTTTATTCAATACGGCTCATGATTTACATTCTCCGTAAATGACATAATGTCGAAAATCTCAAATTCTAAATTCTGAAAAATTGTTTTCCATGAAATTTTGCTCATATTTTCAAACAATCCAGAATCTAGAATCTAGAAACAACTTTAGTTTAAGCGATTTTCCATTTCTATTCAAATACAGTTTTAGACTTTCAAAGGAGCAATAACAAATAACAACTTAGAAAACACGATTTAATGCGATTGCATTTAAATTCTAAGATGGAAACTTTGTATTTCGTCCAATTATTATTATTATTATGGGATTTAATGACGTCTTTACTCTTTAATCTTTAGCCTATAGAAAATACAAAATACAAATTGGATAGATTATGGATTATGGATTATGGATGACGTTGCTCTGTGCTCTGTGCTATTATCCTTTTTCTATATTAAGGAATTTAGATAATATAGGCTAAGCTCTAATTGTGTATGTCTAGTGTCTAGTGTTTACGGATATGGAAATGAGGAAAGGAAATTCAAATTCACATTCAAATAATGAAACTCGTCTCTGCTATTGGCACGGATTTACATAGCATGTACGATGTGCATTGTGCATGTATTGTGTAGTGTAGTAGGTGAAAAGGAAAAGGAAAGAGCTTGAAGCCAAACTCATGTTTCTATACATGTATTAAAATTATTATTATTATTAATGCATCAATTATAACACAAATGACTACTCAATGTTCAGTTTGCAGTCTGCAGTCTCTAAAGCTTGTGTCTGTTCTTTGCTCTCTTTTAATGTAGTCAACCTTTGTAACTTTGTGCTGTAATCGGTGCATTTACTTACAATTCTAATTCACGTGAAATGTACAATGTAAAAGGTAAAACGTACAAGAGGTTCATATATAATCAGCCGAGGACGAACAACACCAAAAACAAGAACAAGTACAAACAACTGACTACAAAGTAAAAATCAAAATCAAAATCAACTGTCTGGCTATATTCTAGTTTCTCAATTTTAGATGCCTCACTGCTGCAACTGATTAGATGTGCGCCAAGTGATTAGGAGACAAAAAGGATTGCACAAGAGGAGAGGACTAGACAAGCGTAACAAGATGAAATGAAATGAGACATGTCACATATTAGTGTACACGTGATATATTATACGAAATACGAATACCTAGACGAAACAAGTATAAAATTAACCACAGAAAGTCATTCGCACAATGTACAATGTACATTGTACATTGTGCAAACAAATCTAGTAACTACAAACTGGGTGCAAATATGACAAACAATATTCTTCAACCAAGTTTACAAAGTCAGAATCTCCTCTATTGTCGTTATATTAATAATAATGCTTCAAAAGTTACTATAAAATACTTGTGTACATTATAAAACCAAGGAACAAAACGGAATGTAGATAATAATAATAGATAAACGTGATGTAAGGCATTTGGTATAAATTTGGGATTTTAAAGGGTAACTACTCAAAGCTCAAAGTACGCTCCTCTTTTGTGTGTACTCACAATCATTACGCAGCCAGGGAGTCGGAGATTTGACTAAGCACAGACTGTATGAGAGAGAGAGAAAGAGAGAGGAACAATATAAATTTATCTTCAACTTGCTGATCATTCAACTTGAATAACTTCGTGACTTTGAGTCAAGTCCGTTGTTTGCTATTTGTTATTTGGTAATGACGTTGACTTTGGTGAAGAATTTTTTATCATGTCGAACTGTATTGTATTCTACATTTCATAGGCAGTTATTGTACTCATTTTAACCAAGTTTACTTTGAATATTGTTACATATTGCGATAATAATGAAGTACAAATAACGAATCATCATAATAATGAGACTTGTAACTTGTAACGTTATTAAAAGGCGTAGACCAAAGACACAATTCCTCAGACTTGTACATTTTAACGGAAGCTTGTGCTGTGTTTTGTACTACATAATAATTTTCAGGATCATAATATGAGCTACCGGATTTGAACTTTGACTTTTGTTCCTGAACCTTCAGTTTAGCTTGTCTAGAAAATTAATCACATTTGTATCACACTGTTTAATTGCCATCTAAATCAGAATCGATATTATACGAGCTTTTTTAACTGAGAGACTCCATTCTGCAAGTTTACATATTACATATAAAAAAGGCAAAGAGCTCAATTTTAAATTCTTGATGGTTTCAAGAAACTACAAACTAGAAATACGAAAACACAAAGACAAAGGTTGAGAACGGTGAGATTTGACCACTTTTGACTTTAAAGTTTTAAGTGTCCTCAAAATAATTACTGTTTATGCATAGGAATAATACGTCTAAAAGTATACGTATTTTCCTCGTGTATTTATACTTATATGTACGACAATACGGTTAAACTATAAAGTCTAAAGTCTATGGTGTGGGAATTTTCTTTGGTATTTTCTCTTTGACTCGTCTCACTACTCACTGCTATACGTACTATCTGTATCTGTATTTTGCAATGTAAAGACTTCCTTTCATTAAAAAAAATCTCCATTGTTTTCCACAGGAAAACACCTTAAACTACTTACTTTATATAACTAACAAACTTGTATGTACTACACACAGACAGAAGCTTTGACTCACAATTCTAAAGTGTGTACTTAAACTGTATATGGAAAAGTATGAACCTTTTTATGAGCTAGATTTTTCTATGAAACTTTTATTTCTTGCATGACACGATGATGATACAGAATACAGAATACAGAAAGAGTGTGGAGTTCAAATTTCTATTTTACATAGAAAATAGAAATGAATAAGTTTAAAGTCTAGAGAGTAGAAAATACAGAATAGAGAGTCTCGAGTTTAGTCATAGATACATATGATAAATTTTCAAACTAATCGACAGTTTCTATCCGGTTTTTCTATCATTTTCATCAATATTTAAAATACATGCCTCATCATACATCATATCTCAATGAATCAGCAATTTAAATACTTTACACTTTACAGTGTTTACAAAACGTTCACGCGATTCTCGAGTCTTGAGTCTAGATCCTCGATTCATTTTTACTCAGAAAATAAAAATAAATTTCCAAAGTTTTTTGCCCCCATAAATTTCATAATTGCTCAAATAAATATAAATATAAAAGTCATCATCACAAACTTCATTTTTATTTTCACACTAAATATTTTCTGCTTTTTAGTTTTTACTAGTCTTTTTAGTACTCTGTAAATTGTACTCTATTCGTGTACATTGTACATAGACAATGTTAGATATTTATGGAAGAAAATGGATGAAACTGCATTTCTGTCGTGGTTATGGTCCTTTTTCTAGCTTTTTCATATTTTATCCTTCCATTACAGGTACTGCATACAGTTTATACGCTAAAGCTAAACTCAACTCAAGTTAAAACAGAGGAGCATATGTTTCTGTAAAAGTCGAAGGTTGACTGTCGACTGTACATTTTGAGGACATTATGTACAAAGTATAATGTACAATGTATGGTGTATGGTGTATGGTGTAGATAACAGATACATAATATTACGGGTAAAAGGGATAAGGGAAAGATGCCAAATCATCAATCCAAAAACAAGATCCACTAAAACTATCACTACATTATATGTAAAATGCAAAATGTACATGTATGAGTCTTCTTCTTTTTCTTCTTCCTTTCCTCCACGAACAAAAGTCATCGCTATTATTAAGCTGAGCGAGTGTGTGTTTTTCTCTGTGTGTGTAGAAATATAGGACAAACCCTGATATAGAGTTTGCCATTTCTTTCTTCGTTTCTCTTTTCTTCCTCTCTGAACATTCAAGACTAGAGACTCAAGACTCAAGACACACTCGCAGTGGTTTGGTTTGGTTTGGTTTTGTTGTGTGCTGAAACTGAAATACTGTGCATACGTGCACTATAAGTAAGTATTATCCTAGACACAACTCTAAATCCAAATCCAAATGTAACTCAAAGTCCAAGTCGAAAAGACGAGCAGGAAGAAGAAGTAGTACAATTTTGCATTTTGCATACATCTACTACACAATATAAGATATTTTAGATAAAGACGTGCAGTAGTTTCTATTTGTACTGTACAATGCCAATGAATAAAATTTTGTATATAGTCTCTAGATTATAGATTCTAGATATTAGACAGTTGGTCCGGTTTTTACTTTGGTATAGTAAATATAATACATAATACGTAGTATAGCAGTGCCAGCGTATAGAATGTTATCAAAAC
>JABASP010001158.1:0-33483 GCA_019776565.1 Sminthurinus signatus | reverse complement strand
TGGAAATTAATTATTTTAAAATACTTCCCAATTTGCTAGAGACTTGAAATTTTTAGGGTAGATAGTTCTTGTTCTTGGCTACAAAACTACGAAAAACGTGTAAAATTCCACTCGGTTGGTTTTCAAATTCTTTCACACATATTATATTGATAAATATCAAGACATTTAATATTTACCGAATGAATTAAAACCTGAAAAGTTATTATAATTATGATTAAGTGCTCAGTACCTCAAAATGAATGTATTTATAATGTGTGTAATTGTTCTCGTTGTTATACTATGATGAATATGATTAATTATGAAAATGTTGTCTATCTCGGGGTGTTTACGTTTTACATACTGCGTATGTATATAAATGCGTCCACTCGAGATGTACATAATTATTGTTACTTGTCCAATGTCCAATCATCATATTTATTCATAAAGAGTATTCTTATTAGAAATTCTTTATTCATATTATCATTTATCATAACATGTGTAGACATTTTTAATATTAAGCCCTGATAAAAATCCTGTCTACTGAATACATTAAATATTATATTATTAATTATTACATTATATATTATATTATACAAAGTTATGAAGGTGCTCATTGCTCAGTTACTTACTTAAATATGTACATATAAAATATTATATAATAATTAAGGATAAAAGTTAATATGTCACGATACCACTAAACTATAACTATTATAGAAACTTAAATACATGCATACAAAATACAAAAAACTATATCAAATTATTGATTAAATGATTAAATATTGGGAAAAGAGAAATAAAAATAAAAACCCTACTCCTCAAAACTTAAAACATTAAATCAAAATAAATCTGAACACTGCGCGTATTTTTTTATTATTCATTCACTCTCACACTCATATGAAAAAACATGGAAAATATGTTATGTTATGCAAAATATTCAGTACTCAGAAAATGTCACTGGAATTTCCCTTGAGGAAAAAAAGAATCTTTTTTACTAAAAACAAAACATTTCAGAGGAAGTGAAAATTCCATTGATTACTAAATGTCAAATTGTGGTTATTTTAAGGATGAGTTGACACACTAAACTGACGTAACTGACACAAATTGAGTGTCGTTCTATTGTGCTTTTATCTCATCAAACCAATTTCTCATTTCACAACAACATATGAATTGGCTTTTTCTCTTTCTCATTCCTGTGACAAAAAGTGACAAGCGTAAATATAGTAAATATTAGTAGACGTAAAGAGCTGAAACAAAAATGAGATAGATATTTTGTAAAATCACCTTCACAGTGTCAACACATTATCATCATTTATCGATATTATCAGCATTTTCATTATCTTTAGTGATATCACTATCCATTTTTTTAAGTGTGCAATTTGTGTGCGCCTTGAAATTTTAAGCCACTCTGTACTCTGCGTAGTTTCGAGTAGAAATATGAAAGAGAACCATAATAGTGGTGACAGGATACAAAATGTTGAATCGCCTACCACCAGCAACTATTCGGATCCGGATGTCAGTGCGAGGTCCGAAATGACATTTGAATCAGATCCAAAATCAAACCCAAACAAAATGGCCAAGAATCGGGGATCAGAAGAAAATATGAGTCTGGTCCAGGTTGTTCAGGACTTGAAATCAACTGACCAAAACCAAAATCCCAGTGTTAGTGAGGAGGAGAATGGGAAAAGTGTTTACAGAAAGCCGGAACAGACCGGAAGTGACAAGTTTCATTTAGTTGCTCATCAGATTTTTCTGGATATAAAAAATCAAAATCAAAGAGGGACTGGTTTAAAAAATTCTTCACTTTTAGACAGGAAAAACTCTGCGGAAAAAGAATATGTGAATGCTATTTTTGGGTTGATCCAAATTCTGTTGGATTGGGTCATCGATATGATTGTTGCTGCGTTCCACTTTTCCATTGAACGTTATTACGTTGGATCTCTCACTCTCATTTTTGTTTTCCTCGGAGGAGCTTTTGTTACCTTCTCTTTGCACGTGCTCATGAAACGAAAAGGGTATGAATTTTCAATCTATTCTTTACGCATAATGCATAAATAATAAATAACTTTATTTGAATTTGACTGTATTTAAACTTTGAACAGCCACACGGAATTTATGGAAGAACTGAGAAAGATAAACTCTGCCCTTCCATATCTAATTTATATTCCCAGTTTTCTTCCATTTTTCAGGTACATTCACTATTTACTATAATAATTAATTCCCCATGTGTAAAAAATACATTTCTAAATATTTTCATAAGCCTTCAGATTTTTAATGCTTTGTAAAATATTTCATTGAAAAAAGTGCTGGGCTGAAAATCTCTCTATTGAGCAAATTAAAGAAGACGCCGGTGACGCAAGTGGAAGAATTGGAGCGATTGGATCGACTGTTGAAGATTTGTGAAGAGCATCGCGTCACTGATCTTTTGTTCGAGAGTTGTTTTGAAGCGTATCCTCAGGCTATCCTTCAAACTCTGACACTCATTGAAAAATCTGCTTTCACTAGTTTTTCACGTAAAATCTAATACACATTTTAAAAAAACACTTTTTGAATTTTAATCTTTACACTTTACACAATATTTTGAACTAAAATGATTTGTTAAATAGAATACTTAATTATTACTAAAATTGGAATAGATTACATTCCGCTGTTGGGTGTGCTGTCAGCGTGGGTTGGGATTGGGATGGCTCCGATAAATTTGGCCAAGTGCCTCAACAACGTGACTGTAAAATGGACCGAGGTCGTCGCCGGAATGGCCAACAAAGGTACGATATTTATTGACATACAACTAAACAGACTGATAATTGATTATTGTTGATCATTCACCAATGAAAGCTGAAAGCTAAGCACATGGCTTGTTTTTGTCTATGATTTTGCAGGAGTAACTCTCTTGTCATTCGCCTTGTTCATAAGTGCTTCCCGTAAACAATTTTCCTCTGCGGACATTTCCATGGGCTTTGTGAACACGGATTTAGTCCTCAGCACAATCTTCTCAATTTTGGGTCTGGCCATTTTCTCGGAATTACCCGGAATAGTTTCCTTCCACTTGGAACTTGGAATCCGACGGAACATGAACAAGAAACACAATCCACGTCAAGAAGAACAAGATCAAGAAAATGAAAAAACCATTTCAAAACAGGACAAGAAAATATTAAGAATTCGAGGAGATTGGCAAATGTTCATGAATTTGGTGTCCTTGCTCATTCCTTTAACAGCTCTGATTTTTTGGATCGTGACAGAGCACGAGACGAATGGGACGGAAAAGAAGCGGTTCATTGCTCTTTGTGTAGTTTTTGGCGTGGGGTTTGTCGTGGCTTTTTTGGGCTGGTTGGTGCACAAGGATGTGCCGTGGTTGGGGACTTTCTCCTTGGACATCCTCCTCCTCCTCTACATCGGCATTTACTCCTACACCCACCAAATGGAATTTCGACACATTGACTTCCACTACGACCCGCGACAACAAAAACTCCCCCCAAAACAAGAAAGTAATACTCAAATCAAGACTGATGAGCCTCAAGTTGTTTGATGTTTCATGCGTTGGACGCTCCCATTTTCAATGAATTGTTTAAAAAGAACCAATTTTATAAATGTAAAGAAAAATAAAAAGAATTTTCAAGTATTAAAACCTGAGAGTAGAAAAATGACGTCCAACGTTTTTAACTCGCCCCTAATTTAAATTCAAATGTCATAAAGTTTTTTACATGAAAAAAGGTTCTTCCTCTGATTTTGTATTTGCATTTTTTATGATGCAGAGGATGAGAGTTCGTGTCCGTGTTTAGTTTTGCTATCTATTATGAATTCATGAGTGAGTGACAGAAAGTTAAACTTTGTTTGAACAGAGCAGAAGAAGAAGGAGAAGAAGAAGAAGAGAAGGAAGAAAGTGAAGAGGTGAGTGAGGCTGTTTTTGTGGGGGTTTCTTCTCGTGATTCACGGCAGTTTATCAAAAACAAGGAGGAATTTTGGTTGGATTTCATCAGCCTAATGCGTTATCTACATTAATATCCCATTTTCTCTGTCCTTCTCTTCTTGATCCAATTTCCCATTTCCATTTCATTCATGTTGCATTCAGAACCATGAACTGTTTATCCATGTCCACATCAGAGCATGTTCTTTCCTGATGGATCCCTGACAGCATGTACAATGTGGATCAACTGGGGAAAATTCAACTAAATTTGCGTGCTCTTCTTCAACTCGGATTTGAAGCCCGTTTCAAATTATAAACTCGGACATTCGCTTTCATATTTATTTACAGTTTACAGTCTGTGGATTTGGATTCACCTTTCACCATTCCCAATTCGTAGCAAATTCTCAGGTTCAGTACAACTCCATCTCATTTCAAAGTTAGCTCTTGCTCATTTTATTCCCTGTCAAAATAGAAATAGAAATAGAAATTGCGAAATGTGAAGGATATTCTAGCAGTTCAAAGTACAAAGAAAGAAAGGACACAAAAAAAACAACAAGCTGAAACCAGAAAATTAGAATTTTAAATGGCATTTTCAACTCCGGGGTATTCATTTATTCTTTATTGTATCATTCATTCATTAATTGCATAATTAGGGAAAAAATACACTTAAAAGTGTCATTAAATTTCTAAAATATTGAATAACGTTTATTGATTGGATTACAAGTGTGTGTGGTTTGTATTTTGTATTTTTCTAGTCCGGGAATGTACCGGGACATGGGGAAATTTTGGGATGGTCCAGGATACAAAAATTTGACTCGGCATCACAAAGGAGTGGTCACAGTTTGTTTTTTTAAAGGTGGAGATTCTTGTGATTCCTGCGGTATTTTCCTTGATCAAGATTATTACAAAGGTGAGTCTAATCAAAGGAAAAAACAAGTAAAAGTACAACTCAAAGTTCAACTGGGATTATTAAGAATGCCAAAGGGGTTCAACCAAATGTGATTTCTGATGTTTGCTCTGTGGTTTTTGAAGGACGGAAGAGAAATGTGTGTTTGACCTGTTTCAAAGGGTTGAGGGAGGATGAGAAGCGGAAGGAGCGAGTTGTGAAGGCTCGTCATTGCAGTTTCATGCATCATCACATTGGAGTTCCTGGGATCACACAGCACAAAACCACACTCGGACAAGTGACTCGATTGACGCGGAGGGAGCGCCTCATGTGGATCAAATACGGAGACGTCTTCTAAACAACATCCGAAACCCACTTGCATTTTATTTACTCTTTTTTCCTTCACCCACAATATTCAAATTTTGGATTTTGTAACTCTGTTTGTTTCGTTAGTTTTTTCCTGTGTCAAGTCCCAACACATCCAAAGGAATTTGATGAATAAAAGGATTAAAATGATGAGCATAAAAAACCTTTTAAAGAGGAAAAGTTGATGAGTTGGAAAGAGAGATGTCGCTGGTGTAGCTCTGCTGCATTCGTACTAGAATCTAAGTAGTATAGCTAGCTCCTGCCTGTCCGCTTTTGGAAGAACAGAGTTCATAAATAGAAACCAGAAAAACAGACAATCGTAAGAAATGAACAGTTGCGTAGTCAATCATTTGTTTTGAGTTCTGAGTTCTGAGTCATTCTCACTCATAATTAAAAGGATACAATTTTTTTCCAGTTTTCCGGGGAAAATTAAAGGGAAAAAACACAAGAAACCGCTTGGAGTAACAAAATACACAAGTGTTGACGAGCCTGAATAAGTAAGGGATGGAGATGAAGAGAGAGAGAGAGAGAGAGAGAGAGAGAGAGGTTGTTGTCGGAAGTTAATTAGAGTTAATTGTAGGTGTGAGACCAAGGAAAAAAAGAAGGGGACGGGACGAGGGCAAATTTGGAGCTCCTTCCTTTTTCAACGGGCACTCCAAACTCCAAAATCTCAAGTCTCCATAAATCACATGTTGAGGCGCCGTCTAAAGTCCAACTCAATTCAATGCAAAAGCCACACCAGCAACAAGAAGAATATTTTCCAGAGTACAAGATACAAAATCCACGTTTATCTCAACGTAACCTTTTTCAATCGGAAAAATTCAACTTTACATAAAAATAAAATAAAATCCAAGCAGAATAGAAGTTGGAATGGTAGAAAATGGAGATTTTTTCAAACAGTTGTGTAATTTCTCCTGTCTCTCAGAATATGCTGCAAAATGATAAGTGTGCATTTCAAAGACATCTAACGCTAATCCCCAGCATGAAAGACAATGAAAATATGCTAAATAATACGTCATGTGTGACTGCGTGATTGAGTAATAAAAATTAAAGGATTATTTGTTTATGCAGAACGGAGAGGGATGAGATGAGGAAAACTTATCTCTCTGCATATTTTTCCTCAAGGTTTTGCTGAAAAAAGAAAAGTCGTAGATAGAAAAAAGAGTAGAGTAGTAGAAAGTAGAGAGTAGAGACAATTGTTGCAAGTTGATGACAAAAGGTAAAGACTGTTAGATTTGGATATTCATCTCCTCGCTCCTCGCTCCTCGCTCATTCTTCTGTCTTTGTGCTTACCATGAAATGGTTCATGAATTGTTTTCTCCTTCGCTCCTGTTCTGTTTGATTTTGCCTGTCTTCTGTTTGAGTGGTTGTATAAAATGTGCATGTAAATTGAAGGAAAGGGGGAGTGTGCTGGGAGATGGGACGGAGAAGAGAGAACGGAGAAATTAAATTTAGCTGTTAGACACCGGTTCGTTAGACTGTTCCGATTATTCTCATCCTTTCCTTTCCTTTACTTGGACTCGCTCTTCCTCTTTCCTTCTTTCCTTCCTTCCTCTTTTCCTCTTTTCCTCTTTTCCTCTTTTTCCCTGTCTCTTTTTGCATGAAAAGTCCTTGTGGATTTTTTCTCTCTCACTTGTTCCTTCATCCTGTTATCTCGTTTCATTTCATTTCATCAACATTTCAACAACTCGCTCTCCATTCCCAAACTCGCACAATTTTTTCCATCCTCTTTCTCTGTGTCTCTTTTTTTTCTCTCTGTCTGCTTCTGCCTGTAGAAATTCCAGCATTAAACACGCTTCAAGAAATTTTCCAGACTTTTGAGAAGAGAGAAGAGTCTGTAAAAGAGAAAAAAGTACGATAAAGTTGAAAATAGAGACTAGAGAATCCAGACAGACTTGTTTTTTCTTGAGGAGGTTCAAATGATTGATTTCACCATGGCAAAAAAAGTAAGCTAAAACACTGAACATTGAATGTTGAACATGATGAAGAAAAGCATGTTTCAACTTTCAGCTTGACTCTTTACCGGAACCAAATACGGATCTACTTGTAAAATTGGTTGTGGACACAAAACTGAGCTGGACGCTGGATGATTATTTCTCGGACTGACTTGATTTCTTTCTTGTACTTGGGGCTGCTGATTCTTTTTTTTGGTTGTCTCCGTCTTTTTCTTTTTCTTTGTGTTTGCAGTGTTGAGCGTTGAGCGTAGAGAGTTTAGTGTTGGTTTGCTGAATCTTTTGCAAGTTGTGGATGATTGAATTAAGTGTGTGTGTCTGGGTGTGGATTGTTGAGGGGATGAGGAGAAAAGAAAGAAAGGAAGGGAGTTTGGTCTCATTAGAGATTCCCTGCACACAGCCTCCACTTGATTCCACACACACAGCACAACTATAACATGGGAATCTGAAAAAGAGGAAGGACAAAATCCGAGTATAAATGTAATTGTGCTCCTTCCCTTTGTGTTGTGTTGTGCATGTTGGGCTGTTGGACTTTGTTGGATTTGGAAGGAGTGAGTACAATAAAAATGACATGTAAAAAGCTGTGAGATATTTATCGAGTATCGAGTGCAGAAACTGCCCCAGTTGAGTCTCGCCGAGTCCCCCGCTGCGCCACATTACACACTTCGCTATTTCCGATTTTCCCTCCTAAATTGAGTCTAATTAGGACAAAACGAGGAGCATCATCATGACGAATAGGACGTGCAATAGGACGGAGGACCAAGACGACCAGCAGCAGATGACAAGAGACACAAGATACAACACATTTCAGATCGATACATTCATCAACCATCAAGTAGATAGAAAATATTACGCATGTAAAATCCAACTTGGAATTTAGATGCTTTCTGTGCTGTTCAAGTTTCAAGTCTGCTCCCTTTTTCCTCCTCCTCCAGTTGCTTTCCTCCTGTTTGGATCCAACTGGATTCAGGATTCTATTCTATTTTCTGTATCTATTTTCCACATGCAGCAGAGACTATTCCAAAGTTCCAAAGTCGACTTGTCCTTGTCCGCCGGTTCTGTTTGGTTTGGTTTTGGTTGGAAGGAACGGCGAACGGCGAGACTTTTCTTCCTTCATTAACTCGATTGTTGTAGGAATCATTTCATTTCATTTTATTTCATGCTCCTTCATTTCATATCATTTCACATGCTTTTATTCCATATGGACGAACGGACGGCAAGTCCATGTGTCATCCTTTTATAGATACGTTGTGCATTGTACAGAGCAGAGCATTCCTCACTCACCGAATCCTTTGTCTATTCACTATTTATTTTACCATTCCCTCGCTCCTCACACACAAACACAGGATATAAGAGTGCAACTCGCCTTGTCATATCTCCCACAACTCCTAACACTTTTACCTCCGCTTTTTCACATCATCAACATTGATCCAAAGTCCAAAGCCAGAGGCAGGAATAAATATGTAAGCAATATGTTTGTTTCTCCTTCCACATGAACTGAGCTGAAATGGTCTATAATATCTCAAATTCACATTTCATATTCATATTCCCATTTCATATTCCTATTCAAATGGAGACTGGAGACTTTGAGACGGGAGAGACAGCCAATAGCCAATCACACTCTCTCTTTCATACTCTATTTTATTTTATTGTCTCGGATATGCTTTTTTTATCTATGAAACTCCTTTCCTCTTTTCTGCCTCCCACCTTTTTCATTCTTATTCCCCTCTTTTTATTTGGTCGTCGTCATCCTCACTCAATAAAATAAAATATCATCCGCAGCACACTCTCAAATATCAAATACCATGATACCGACAAAAAACAAGATGAATATTCAGAAAACAGCTACACTACAGCAGTGTGATTTAGATTTAGACACATTTATCAAGTTGAATCTGTTTTGTGTTGAGAAACAAGTTTATTTTTGAATCCTGTTTATTTATTCAGTATTCAGTGCATTATTTATTATTTATTATCATTCTTTCTTTCTTTCTGCTTACAATAGGTTAAAATGTAATTGTATTTGATGGGAATAAATAGTAAATAGTATATAAAAATCAGGTGAAGGAGTAGAGCATTGTGAGGGGCGATGCGGCAGAGGTCGAGTCCGAGTCGGATAATTGAGATGCAGCCGATGTCTTCTCGAATGATGAACCTAAATTACATAAGATAATTACAAATAAAACAAATAAAAGCTTTGTCTCATATGAATAATCAACATGATACAAAACTAAAAAGTCATATCTGTAAAATATATTAAAATATTGCTAATTCCAAAAATCTCTGTAAAAAAAGAGGTTACCGTGATAATTTTTTTTCTGCTTCGCCAAACATTTCTTGTGTCTCGCTCTGAATTTAGTATTTCGGAGTAAAAACATTTTATTATTTATTGTTATTAATTTTTAATCCACGAAAAAAACGATTATCACAAAGATGATCAAAAATAATAGCGCATCTTTTTAAATTTTTATTTACCTTGAATTTTGGAACCAGACTAAAGTCAAATAGTTAAATATGAAAAATAAAAAGCAAATTCACTACAAATTAGAAATTATCATTGTTTTTTAGTCATTTTATGAAGACAAATGGATCGACTATTATAGAATAAATATTTGAGCAACAGTATGCAGATTTGAAACTTACCCTGAAAATTTTCAATTTTTAATGTAATTCATCCCAGTTCGAAACATTAGAAAAAGGAATAAAAAAATCATAATTAAACCTTCGTTGTTACTTGTAGCATTCATCTTGTTTTTTAATTACTTAATAACTTTTGTGAATGAGTAGAGAATTTAAATAGTTGGAATAAGGAAACTTTTGCAAGGGGAATAAAAATAAAATAACAGAGAAAGAGACCTGAGTGACACGTTTAGATAATCCGGTAATTTGTGCTATCCTTTCCAAATCCTGGAAAACAAGCGATACAAAAAAGAATCCTAGATTAATTACATGGAATATTGAATCAAATCCCGTTTTGTCAAAGTGGAGGTTGCGGGTGCACATGTTACTTTGTTTATTGTAGAGTATTGAGCTAGAGAGTGATCAGAGGAAACTGGGGGAACGAGAGAAAAAACGAGTGCGCGAACGAACCTGTCCATCAGGATTAGAGTCAATTTGAAAGTTTGCTTGAAGGATTTGAAGTTGTTCATCCGTGAAAGTTGTGCGGACTCGCTTTGTCTTTGATTTACTAGAGGATGACGAGGATTCTCCGTCACAACTGTCTGAAATCAAATCAACACAATCAACAATCATTCAAAATCCAACCGCAACATTTGTTTTTTATTTTTATCCACTTAAACTTTTTACTTTTCACATGCATCATTTTTATTGTTTATTGTTTATGCATTTTTCTACTGCTGTCGTTTGTATTTTATGTTCGGTATTTTGGATGAAGAGCGAGCATTGAACAGACCTTCATTTGAGGAGTGAGCGGGATCAAAAAGCTCCTGAAAGTGAGTTTTACAGAGGACTTTGTCATCAAACAGAGCAAATTCCTCTCCGGTGGACAGTTGTCGTTTGCAAGCATCACAGGCAAAACAGGCGAGATGATACACTTGCTCTCGAGCTCGGCGGACCCAGTCCGTCGCCGTTACGATCCTGCTGCATTTTGAGCATTTCGTCCCGTACAACCTGAAAACAAACCCAGGGAAATTCACAATTAACCAAAACATCCTTCCTTTCATTTTACTAGTTTCTATTGAACTATTATCAATTATCAATTAAGTTGTTCCTTATTTCTCATGTGTCACTTGATGTAAATAGTAAAAGCACACAGATGTGCCTGTATAAAAAGGAAAGGCTGATCGAGATGTGAATTTGGATTTATTCGCATGAGATGTCAAAGGATTCCCTGGATTTGGATTTGGATTTGAATTTGAATGGAAATAAATAAATAGAATGGTGTAATGAGATGAGTAAGGATGAGAATGAGAATGAGGGCGGGAGGAAGCAGAAAGAGAGAAACTGACTGGGACTGTGCATCTGTATTTTTGAGGGTGGTGAAAGGAAGAAGAAGAGAAGGAATGGATTTTGGACTTGTGTGGATAGTTGATAGAATTAGGATAGAATCCTCAATGTTGGTTCTCAGTTGACATTGTTTACATGACATGACATGGGATTTTATTGTTTGGAATCAGTGGCAACTTTTCTCTTGCGTCTACGTAATCCAGTATTTACATGGACGGAAAAAAGAGAAAGATGCAGAAAGATACAAAAGGAGACAAGAGAAATGGTTAGACTGTTGCGAGTTGGGAGTGAGAATTGGATTAAACGGGGTTGGGGTGATCTCAATACGTGTTGATTATTCCCCTAATTTTATTTTATCACCCTCCCGCAGAACAATCTCGTCCTCGTAAATAAACACACACCGCACATCCAAAACACCCCACAATATTAGACGAAACATGACAAGAAACAAGTTGAAATCCTCATCAGCACAACAAAACTAAATTTACATGAATTGTCATTCATTCCTATCTTTTTGAATTATATTCACATTTTTCTGCACCTTCTAAAATAAAATCACATTCATTCAACAAAATCTTGAAGTGAATGTCAACAAGATTTCCCTTTTTTAGTCCACATTCCCTGTTGAATTTGGGTTGGGAAACTTGAACATTTTGTCAATCGCTTGTAAATTGCAAAAGTATTTTGTATTTTGTCCCGGAAATGTCCAGTGTCAGGTTTGACCACCATCTTTCCAAACCAAACCAAACCACGGAAAAACCACAAAATTGGAAATGATCCATTATTCAACTCAAGCAAACTTGACCTCACTCACCATTTCACATGTCCTCTTCCACTTTGACCACTTTTACGTTTGCATTTTTCATTTTCATTCACTTTTTCCCTGTTGCAAATGACGTCACTTGTCAATCAACACTTGAGCACAAATATTGTATCGTGGTTTTTATTTGGAAATTTGGGAATCCTTGAAATTCCCAAGAAATCCCATGTTACACAAAACATGCAGAGGAAAATATCCAAAGTACTTGCAGGCTGCAGGCAGAACCCGCAGACAAGGAAATAAACAAGGTTATTTGTTATTTAATGTATTTAATCTCTCTTCCTTTTGTCTCTTCCTCACCTCAGTTGTGAATTTTCTCAAACAGTTTAAAGTTTAAAGAGGAGTTCACTTTGGATCCTTGATGCCTAATTTATCTATCTCTATCTTGATCCCTTGACGTTTAAAGTTTACTCTTGAAAGGTGGACGTCACATTTGTCTCATGTCTGAGGAGGTTGCATCATACATTTCACCAACTACAATGAGAACCCGCGGTTGCTCAATTGGCCATCCATAATCCATATTCATTTCCCTTGTCTTCCACATTCCTCCAGTATTTTCTTATTTTTAAATGGTGAGATGACAAAAATGGAGTAGTTTATTTTCAAGTTGATCAAGTCAGACAAGATCTTGTCCTTGTCTTTTGTTCTACTGTTTATTTAGCTTTTAGTATTTAGACAGCTGAGATAGTTTAGACGTTGATTGAATTTGAAATGGCAGAGTAGTGGCACAGTTTTGCTTTTGTTATTGGAAACTGAGATTCTCGGAAAGAATGAGAATAGCGAGGAAAAGGAAAACAGAAGAGAAGGAAGAACAAAGCGCGCACCGAATGGAAAACACTGTACAGAAACATGCATGTTTTTCTTGTGTACAAAATATTATAGTCATTGGACTTTGAGCCTCACTTTGTCTTTGCAATCAACTCAACTATGAACACTTTTATCTTTTATCTTGAAAAAAGAGTCCCTTTAGCCACACATTAACATCCAAACATCATTTTGATTCATTTTGATTCATTTTGATTCACTTTGATTCACTTTGATTCACTGCCAAAAATCAAATGTCCAATTCTCCCTCACAAAACTCAATATTAATGAGTAGTTATTCATACATGAAAAAATCAACATGTTTGTTCAAATTGTGTTTTTATGAGGAATTGTGTGTGGTGTACTAGTTAAATGCTCAATGGGATTAGATAGAGAATGAAAAGAACACTCAGCTCACCTGGTGTAGTCATTCCGACAGAAAACTTGAGAGTCTCGTAAGTAGCAAAGCGCTTCACCTTCCAGCGAAATTTGACTATTCACAGCGGAAAATCAAACAGGAATCCAAAAGATTAAAAGGAGAACAAAATGAGAAATTAAACATGGAACAATAGTAAAAAGTAGTATGATTTGAATGGAGAATAAATCCAGGTTTTTTGTACCAAGAGGAACATCGAAGACACTTGACGTGCCACGTGACACCATTCACTTGGAGCAGAAATCGGTCCGCGATGAGAGATCCACAACCGGAACAGTGGGAATTGTGTGATTGTGGCCCCGGCCCCGGCTCACTCTTTAAAAATCAATCACCAGGATCAGCACACAACAATCAAAACACAAGACGAAAAAGAGACAACAATTCAATCCCGCTGGAACCATGTCAATTTTCTCATGCACAAGTGAGAGAATGTTTATGAAAAATAAGTTAATTACCTTGATATTGATATTGTTATTGTTGTTGTGCTCCATACGAGTGGAATTGTCCGTGTTTGTCCTTAAATTAAAATGTAAAATGCTTCAGAGTTTTATTTTTGTTGTGTTTCCTTTTCGCGTGGTTGGAAAAAGTGAGTGAGTTGGTGTTTTGTGTGGAGTGGTTCTGGTTCTGTTTGTGAGTGTGTAAATATTTTTGTTGGTGTAAAATTCAGAATGTGAGTGTGGTGAGTTTTATGATGGTGGTGCTGCTGCTGAAGCTGATTGTCATGTTGATGCAGTACAAAGTGGATGGTGAATTCTGTGTTTTGAGTATGGTGGAAAGTGGAAAGAACAAGTTGGATTTGGATTCGGAATGGATTTTTATCAAGGGTAAGCGCAGCCGTCGTACTCGTCCTGGTCCACTCAGGTGAATGAATTCTCATTGGACAAACTCAAGACACTCCTTTTCTTTTCCACACCAACAAATCCATCATTTTTCATTCCTTTTCAGTCCTTCTACTCCTTTTTTATTTAGACACCATCAAAACAGCAGCAACAACAACAATATCAACATACACAATTAAATAATTCACTCCTTCTCCCCATTTCTATTTTCCTTGTTACCAAATCCAAATCTCACCAAAACAAAAACTACAAATTAAATCCAAACGCTTGTGCATGTAGATAATCAATAATGGATATTTTCATGACTTTTATGATTTTGTTTTTAATTGAAGCTTTTAAAATTCAAAAAATGAAGAAAAGGAAACGGAACTTTAAACTTTAATTGACAAGAGTTAACTGTAAATTGTGAATGAGCGACTCGGTATTTTGTAAGCAAATTATTACACTATAATATCAAATTTAGAGACTGACTTTGATAGGGGAAAATTAGAATGAAAAACCTTGGTTTAAAAGTTGCACTGCGCTACAGCAAACATACAAATGTACACACACACACAAGTATAATATGATAATGCTGATAATATAATACTTGTGCATAATTCTGTGGAAGTTCCGGATTCCGAGAAAAGTTTAGTATTTATACATGTATATTTTTTCATGTTTATTTGAGACTTGAGTTTGTTTGGGGTGACGCCATGATGAAACATGATGAAATAGCTGACATTAGTTGATCAAGGAGAAATCCATCCTTGAGTGAGTGAGTGAATGATTCATTTCATTTAGTATTTTATATTTTAGTTTGTCTTTAGTCTGTTCCTCCCCGTTCAACGCTACAGGTTTTGGCTCTTCCATTCCACAGCTCTTTTTTCTCTCGCTCTGTACTTTGTATTTTGTATTTTGTAGTTTGTATTTAGAGTGTGAGTGGAGAGTGGAGACTGGAAATGCTCCGACAGTCTGTGCTCAATGTTGATATTTATTCCTGTTCCTGATTGTCACTGGGGGGGATTGAGCCGAAAGAGGAAAAAGGTGGACTGGCTCGCCTTCTCCTTGGTTTTGGCTCTTGCTCTCCTTACATCCAACATCCAACTCGGCTCATTCACGTCGTCTACATTTTATTGAGCATTCAACTTCATGTGTCTTGATTCTTCATGTTCTTTTTGTTGTGTGTGCCTTTGAGACTTTTTAGGTTTTAGCCTCTCGCTCTCTGTAGTTTTTTCTCTCTTTCTTCTTGTTCCTAATCCAAATGAAGAATCAAGTAAAGAGAAGAAGGATATGAAATAAGTTTTTGGTAGGCATTTCATATGATGATGATGATGGTTTTGATTGTGAGTGTTGAGTTGTGTTGTTGCGGTTGGGAAATCATAAATAGCAATCAGGAGGGCAATCAGAGCTCATCAGACAGAAATTTGCTAATTATAATTGTAGGGTAAGGAGAATGAGGGATAATCACAGACTCCACTCTCAAATGCTCCGGCCAAACCAAACCAAACAAACATGTAGATTCTACACATTGTTGCAATAATCACCATCACCATAACCATCATCATCATCATCATTAGCCAAAGTCCAAACAAACATTTTTATTCTTTTATTCTCTTTTACTTAAATGAGCCAACTCAGAACTGACTCACTCACAAGTCCCACGTCCTAACCATCACAACTGCGCAACAAGAAACAGAAAAGAGGAGAAATTATAAAATCATATGTATTTATTTGTCTGCAGAGTCCGACTCGTCACATGTTCCTCTTTTCTGTGCTTTGCGGCTGACGAGTGAAGAGTGAAGCATCCAACCATCATTAGCCTATCAATGACCAAACAACAAACAAATCCTCTTTTTACACTAGACACAATACACACTACATGTGAATGCTCTTGTGTATTTTCTGCGGTGGCTCCCGAAACTAAACACTAAGAAAAACTAGAAATAAAGAGGCAATTCATGTCATGTGATAAAAGAAACAAATTACATGAGTTTCCGTTTGAATTTCATCATAAAAAATAAAAACCCTCTAAAAATAGGCTTCTGATTTTGACTGCTTTTATTTCTGAGCTCTCCAGTTGATTGAATAATTCCCATAGTAAAAGGACGGACACAAAGGGCAAAGAGAAAGGAAAAGTCAAAAGCTTGATTAATCCCCGTTTTCTGTTCAATTTTCAGTATGAACCACTTCAAAGCGACAAACAAGAAACAACAGAAACTCAAGTTAGTTTTGTTGAGGTGAGCACTGAACACTGAACATGGTTTTGGGGAAATCTGGAGTACTTTGGCCATCTCCTCTTTTCTATTTTGGACTGAGAAAATCCTAATAAAAAAGAGGTTTGCTGCCATTCTTATTTGCATGTGGTTTGGATGAAAAATCGGATATGGGCTGAAAAAGCTGAAAAAGATTTTTACTGCTGCTGAGTTGAGTTCTCGATGCTCGATACTGTTTTCAACTTGATTTTCCGTCGTTGGTCTTTTGTTGTGTCAGAATTTCGTTGGTTGGTTTTTGAGCGGTGTTCCGGTGTTTGGCTTGTTTTTTTTTCGGACTGAGGTTGCTTTGTTTTTGTTTTTGAGCTGTGATTTGTGATTTGTGAGAAATGGAGATTGGAGAATTTGGATATTTGGGGATTTGTATGTGATGTGATGGAAAAAAGGAGGAGAGGCGGAAGAGAAAGGCGTGAAATTCCCTGAGCATTTCTCAATTCCCAATCTTGTTTATTCTCATAAATGTCAAGTGGGATCCGGCGCAGACTAAACTAGTTATCATAATCTCAACTCGCTCTCTTTCTAGAGAATCCTTTTCCAAATCCAAATCATATCAGAACCGCGCATACTATTTTTTTCTCTTTTTTCATCTCATCTTTTGAGCTTTTGTGTGGATTGTGGATCCCTATTCAAAATACTGGACACTCGTGACTGGTTTTTGCCAAACAATTATCTCGGACACGCCTTCCATTTACAAGTGTTGATGTGTTCTGTCTCCCAGTCCATCTCAAAAGAGAGCTTCAAAAGCACAGCACATTTTCCCCTGTCCTCTCTTTCTTCCTTTTCTACCTATTTTCTATTTTGTAAACAACAAATGGAAAGAAAAAAAAGAAAACATATCTTCTTCAATCTCAATATTTTATCCATCCATTCATTTTGATTCTGATTCTGATTCTCCTTTATCTTGTTCTTTCTCTATGTTTCTTTAAGAGTTTTGAGGCTGAACTGAACCGTCATAATTATTATCACAACGTTAAGCGATGATGCGGAGAGGGAGTTGAATTGAGCAGAGTTTACGGGAATATTTAAAACTCAACTCCTCAAAATAAGTTACATTAAATAAATATGCACAGTAAAATTACAAAACGTTTTTACTCAAGTAAAACGGAGAAACCAAATTATAAAAATCCTGTGTAAAGCCTGAGACGAGAGAAATAAAGATTCAAGAATAGACCAACCGCAGGAAAGTCCGTTAATCCTTAATCATTACCAAAAACTTGAAAATTGGGGAAAACAAAGCTAAACATTTATTCTTCCTGTTCACCCTGGGAAACTCTCAATCCAACTTTTTGGAGGCATGGATATGTACTTGCAATATCCTCAATTTCGTTATTTTCAGCTTTTTTTGGTGCAGGTTGTATCAGCATTTCTTTTGTTTGGATTTGGATTTTGTCGTGAATATGAAATAGAATAAATTCATTTAGATTTGAGATGCCCCAAGCAAGACAATTTTCAACTTTTGTGCCTTGGAGGTTTGCATTCGATTTGATTTGGTTGTCATGTAAGCGATCAAGTTGATTTGGACAGAAAAAGAAAAGAGACAGAGTGCAGAAATTATGTGTAATTTTGAGCTTTATCGTGCACAAAAGAAGTGATATTTATTTTGATGATGATTACATGTTTCATATTGAAGATTTTGAGCAGTGAGCATACGCTTTTTCCTTGGGACTCAAGAGATTCATGAGATTGCATGAAAAATGAGAGATGAGAAAGAGAAGACGGTGATTGGTCCTGTGGATTTCGGGTTGACATTGCGTTTTTAATCCGATGATTGGCCGGGGATGATTTGAATGGGATTCCACTCCACTTGTCCCAAAGTGACACGCACACACGTGACTTTCCCGCTCAGAACATTTCCAGCATTTGGAACAGGAGCATCTTCTTTTCTTCTTTTGTTCTCTCTGCTGCGGATCGGACATCGGACGGCATCGGTGGGTAGTTTGTCCGCAGAATACTAATTCTTGTTCAACATGGATCAAAAATCAAAAGATGTGAGTTGTGTTCCCTTTTGTGCTAACATCCTGGATGAATGTTATGACTTATGACAATGTGGGAGATGTGAATAGTAATTAGAGGAAAAGAATCTAGAATGTGGATGTGCAGAGTGTCAAGTGCTGCTGATCAGAGAAGAGAGAGGTTTAAAAGGGAGGTGGAATGCTCAGTGCTCACAGTGCACCAATTATCTGTGTAAAAGGGTCCTTTACTCTTTCTTCCCTCCAACCCCTCCAATTTCTCTCCTCTTCACACACACATACCCGATTTGGATATTCCGTCAACTTCATAGTACACCGACCACGGACAGCGCACTACTTACTTGAAAATAACTTGGTCCGGCCCTTCACAAAGAAGACGACTCTTTCCTTTGTTTTTCATCCGAATTCCCTTTGATTCCGATTCCAAGAAAACGCAACGGAGGAAAAGGGTTAAACTTGAACAAAAAATCTACATCTCCAAACTCAAAACTCCAAACAGAAATGCACTGTATTAGTAAATAGTAAAAAAAGGTAGCCTTTTTCTAGTTCAAAGTTTCAAGTTGGAAGAAAAGCAAAGACGGGGATGAGAGAAAAGAGAAAATCATTTATCCTTTACCTAGGAGATACAAATTTGACGGAACCCACATGAACATTTTACTATTGAACGCCCGCCCTCGCTCTTCTCATTTTGACCTTTCGTCATATTCCGGGCTCCCCAATTTTCATGTTCATTTGTAAATCTATATTTTTCTTCATATCATCTGGAGTTTGGAAAGCTTTTTAAAGTAGAATTGTTAGAGCAAGGTGATATAAAAGTGCTTTTTATCACAAGGTTGTTCTGTTGACTCTGCGTAAAACAAAGTAGAGATATCTTTTATCTGTGTTTTGTGGCAAACTTGTTGATAGGATACCACAAGAATTCGTAAAGATGGTGCATGAATTTAAATATATTTTTGAAATAGATGCGAAATAGAGAATAGAGATCAGAGGCAGAAATATTTGTGGGATTCCAAGAGAAATCCTTCGTCGTCCTGCTCGCTCACTCGCTCACTCGCTGATTACACAAAGGGATCGAGAGGACGAGAGAGAGAGTTTTGAATTGATGTGTGTTGTGTTGTGTGTAAACTTTTGATTTGCTTCAATCTCGAGTCTCTTTGAGTCCTGAATCTTGAGTCTTGAATATTCAATAGACAGTCAATGAAATATGAATCACGATATTGAGGACCATCTCATCTCGACTCGACTCGACTCGTATCCTGTGAGATCCTTTCATAAGGTATCATGTCCATTTTATTCTGCTCCTCAAGTCAATCCCAACAACAGTACAAACACAGAATGTCCATGCCACTTTTTCATTCTTGTTCTCCTTCTCTCTTCTCTCACTCTTTTTCCCCTTGTAACATTGTTACCATTGATTGGGATTGTGAGGCTTGTGTACAAGTTAGGAGTGCCGGAGGACTTGTAAAATACAAAACATGTACATATTCCTATTGGTAGTATTGAGTGAGTGTCTGTGATCTGTGTATTCCTCTAAAGTCCTCTCCTCGCAGTTCTGCAGTTTCATGCATTGGACTGAGTGTGTAGTGTAGGCGAACTGTTACCTGAGCATTCAGCGTGGTGTACATGCTCAAATTAGTTGGTGTGGAAGAGTTGTACGGAAAGGTATGTAAAATCCTGTGTGCGTGGATTGTAGGACGAATGGTGTGTTCCCTGTGGAGTGCGTGACAAAAGCGCAGCATGTCAACTCCATGATAGACTTTCCTCTGACTTGATCATTGCCCCTGGATTCACGTTCAGCCACCACCAGCAGCAGCAGCATTCGCCTCAGAATCAGAATCCTCAAGAGAACCACAAGGAGAAAAAGGAGAAGAAAAAGATTGAGATGGAATCTGTTGAGGATCTTTCCATATCAAAGAGGGCGGAGCTCACCCTCGGCAACTCCTCCTCCCTTCACCACAGTCAAATCAAGCGGGCCAATCCGCACTCGTCCCTTCTTCCACTTGCGATTCCCATCCCGACTCCCAGTCCATACCAAATCCTCTGCTCTGCTCTACACACACAAACACCAGTACAAGTACAAGGAGGAAAGAGCAACAAGAGCCGCTTGGAAGAGGCAAAACCTCACAATTCAGTCTCCATTCCGCAGCATATCCAACAACCACAACAATATCAACAACACCAATTACAACTACAATCAGACGAATACGCAGTGGAGTTGTCAGCCAATTACTAAAACACAAGGAAAGGAAATTAAGGGCAAAGTACAAAGTTGAGTGATCAGGGACAACGGGAACCAATCTCCAGCGGTCATTCGGTTGACAAGAGTGCAAAGGGACCTCTCCAACAAAATGAAGGTATTTCAATTCTCTCATTTTTGCATCATACTCAAGTCAGTTGTCATTTGTACATTGCTTTTTTCCTCAAGGGTCTACTTTTCTCTTCATTTCTCTTTCCTCATCCTCTTTGTAAAACTAATCATTTCCCTCCCAACAAAACAAAAACATGGCTTTGGTCCCAAAGAGAAAACATGGAAAAGTGAGCAGAAGATTTGGAGGAGATGTCAATTAGTTTTCAGTAGTACTCAATTTTGAATGTTGACAATTGGCAGTTGAGAGTCGTCAGTTAAAATAAAATGTGAAAGTGAACTAATTTTTAAACTGAAATCAAAGAGATTTTGAGCAAGTTTTAGATCGTGTTGTCAATGGTTTCTCTTTTCTCTGGACCCTGGACTTTTGAAGATCATCACCATGTGTTTTCATTGTGCTTTGAACTACAACAGTTTCTGAGTGTCTCAATTCTCAACAACTCAACTAAGTTTTGTGCTCATTTCTACAATCTACAATCAAATTCGGCGTGAAAAGGGTTCAAGAAATTCAGGCTGGAAAGTCAACTTGAACTTTGTGCGAGATTCTAGAAAATGTAAAAAATGTGACTTGGATGCTGAATTTTATGTAAAGATAACTTGTGAAAATAATGTTTAGTGGATTGAGTGGAGACAAACTGGGAGTTTTATGTAGTAGTATTGAGCTGTAGCTCGTGTGTCCTGTCATGTTATGTGTTATGTACTGTTCAATCAATTTGTAAAACAAGGTAGAAGGTGGGATTGGTGTGAATGAGACAGGGGAAATGTGTACAAAGTGAAACTAGGATGTGCGATGTAAAGTGTTCGGACTGTCCAAGAGAGATGTGAAACCCGTGAATATTGAGAGGGAGATTCTAGTGAATATTGAATATGGATGTGCGTGGAATCAAGAAGAGTGTTTAAACTTGAAAGATGCTCAGCTGGGAAAATCCATGAGCGGAATCTCATAAACAGTTGACTTTTGGTTTTTCTGCTATCATTATTATGGTTTTTGTTCAAGTGGGGGTTAATAATAATACTAATCATGATGATAATAATAATACTTTGATCTGCTACTCCTGAAAAAAGGTAGGAGAAGAAGATAAAATGGACAAAAGGTGACAAGCCAGGAACATATTTTCCCTTGTCCTGACTCTCATTCACAATTCATAACAACAACAAGAACAAGAAATGAAATCTCTCTCTCTTTCCTCTCCACAACAACAGAAGAGAGGAAAAGAGAAGACCAGCTGGAAATGATCCATCCCTTTTTATTTTACTCCACTCCACTCAACTCAACTCAATCTACAAGAGAGGACCGAGGAAAAGAGAGCTAAAACATGAGCATGAAAGAGCAGCACAGTCAACAGTCAACTTGTCCCAAAGAAGCAACAACTTTTTTCCTCTTTTTCCATCCTGCTCCCTCCTTCTCGTACCCACAATATATTTAGTCCATTCCAACTGGACATAATAGAGAAATGGACCAGGAAAAATGAAACTCTCTGTTCTGGTTCTGGTTGTGATTCTGACGTGGGGCTGCCTAACATTTAGCCTTTAACATTGCCCACAGATTCCTCATCCCTCATTCACCTCCAACAATGCAGGACTGTAGACTGTGGAAATGACAAGAGGACCATTGACTTTTCTTGTTTTCTTTGCCTGGATTCTCCATGGTTTTTCAATCATGTATTTTGTGGGTAGAATGTGGAGTGTAGAGTGTGGATTGTTTGTGGAGTGAATGGGAGCAGTTCACGGATCATTGAGTAGTCACCCATTCCCAGTCCCAGTCCCAGTCCTTTTCCATTCTCCACAATCCACAGAGCACAATACAGCATCCACACCCTAACCACATTCGCACGCGCTCCCTCGCCAAAGTACAAAGTACAAGCAGTTTACACCAGACACAATCCCAGATCCCTTCGTCCGCCATTCAAATCTCATCATCATACTTACATTTACCATTTACACATTTCTACACACTTACACAAATCTCCTAAAGCTTTACATCACTTACCTTATTTTCTCTCTTTTTCTTCTATCGCTCCATTCCTTTGAATTAAACCTCAGCTCCAAGTCCAAATTCAACACACACAAATTAACACAAATTTTGGCCAAACCTTGACAATTTCCTAAAAACACTTGAATTATTGCAAGACGGGCAAAATCTAGAAATACGGATGAAATCATGGCAATTTCATTGACTCAAATAATTGTTATCCTAAAGAACAAGAAGCCCTCGTTTGAGTCTTGAGTCGCTTTTTTTGTTGGGCGGGCGGGGAATTGAGAATGGAAAAGGGCCGAAAGGGTTCCATTGTTTTTAAAATGTTGAGATGATTACTCGTGCCATTCTGAAATTAATAAATCCTGCGTGTAATAAATGATAGAGAAATGATCTCTGCGTGATTTCCACGTGTCAAACCCAAAAATCAAAACATGTACAACTACAACATTGTCTATGTGTATTGTGAGTTGTGAAGAAATGTGTGAAGAGTGAAGAGTTGAGAGTGGAGAAAACAAGACAAAAAATAAAGTGGACACGAAGAAGAGGAAGAAGAGGCTATGAAATCCGAATGTTGTGTACAAAGTACAAGGACAAGAGAGGAAGAGAATAGAGAAAATAGAGATCGTGTGTGTTCCTCATGAAGTCTTTCAAGAGAGAGAACCGCCGCCGCCGTTGTCGTCCTCACTACTCTTTCTCTTTCTCTCTCTCTCTCTCTCTCTCTCTCTCTGCAGAATCCATAATGTAATACAGAGATTGTTATAAATAAATCTCATTTGTTGTGCTAAGACGGCAGAAGACTCAAGAAGATGCTGATGGATGATATGGCGTCATGTTTAAGAGGAGAGTATTTGTTGTGTGTAATATCCTTCTATAAATTTACACCCAACTAAGTTGAAAAGCTTCCGAAGAAGTCTCGGAAAAAATCAATTAATAAATCCCATTAATTACTCCGTGGCCGTTATTATTCTTCATTATCATGCTCATTATTATTATCATTATGATTATGACTATGAATATAAAAACAACATGACGCTTCCTCCCGTCTTCTCCTTCTTCCCTCACACTCCACACACACTCGGAAAAACAATGTGCTTCATTTTATCTTTTATCGCCGTCCTTTTCCCTTTTACACGCACTTTTAATTCAAGATGTACTCTGTACTTGTAACTCTGTAACTGGTCCACTTGCCATTTGTTTCATGTGTAACATGTAGAGAGGAGGAGGAGGAAGAAGAAGAACAAGACGGAGGATATCAAGTATCAAAAATAGCCTGGTGGCTGATGGCGGTATGAGGAATCTCAAATGAAGATGAGACGGGAGCGGATGAAAAAACAATGGACTCTCACCGTGTCGCTCCTCCACACTGCACATTACACTCTACACTCTACACGTCTTTTTCACGCGTGCCTCTCTCTCCTTTTCTCTCTCTCGCTGGACGGACTTGAATCCGGACGGGGGGTCAAATAGATGGATTCTGCTGGGACCATTTACAAGTTGAGCTAAGCTCCGGACCGTCTTCATTATCTGACAACAACAACATGAGAGGGAGGAATAAGAGGAGAGACGAGAGAGGAACGTGATGGACGCTTCTCCATCCTCAATTTATTCCCCTCATCACATTTACTGCCTTTTAGGAATATTTATTCGCCCATTTCAATCACCATTATCCCTTCACAACTCAAAGCAACACAACTACCGAACCACACTTGACGTATACTTCCTTGACTAATACTTTCTTAGCATACTTGAGCAATATAGAAAAGCTCCTCCGTTTCTTTTCCAGTCCCTTTTCTTCCTCAATTCTTTCCTCTCCTTTATCAAAACGTGCTCCAAAAATTGGAATGCCTATGAACGCCGCAATAAAAGTTGTGATTATTTTGTGTTTCCCTGATTGATAATGACTGATTTTATTGATGACTGTTTTTACAGGCAGATGCAGTTTGTGCGTGCTGCAATGAGAAAATATCATCCAGATTCCTCCTTCAGGTGAGCAGACTCATTTAATATTTACTTCCTTGGAGGCTTCAAAATTGAGACATGATGACACGTCTTTGTTGATTGTACATAAAATTATGATGAAAATACGAGTGCTTTCCCAGTGGAAGTGAGCATGTTGTTTTGATTGTTGATGAAGAATGAGCTCCTTGTCAACTTTCATCTCCTTTATTCTGAGCTGATTACGCGTGTAATGTGTCAGTTTCGTTGTAATGCAGTTCTGAGCCGTTTGGTTTCTGGATCTGTATCGAGAACTGAGGAATGAGTGTGGAGTGTGGAGGGATGGCGCATGTGAAATGGTAGCCAGTGGATGGATAATCATGATCATGTAAACATTCTAAACAGGATAAACACACATGTAGTTGCTTTTAAATAATCCTGTTAAAATCTCTCCGTCTCTCTTTTCCTCTTTTCCTCTTTTCCTCTCTTGTTCTCCCTGTACGACCATTTGTAATGAGCGGTGAATGATGAAGAAGGGAGGGAGGGAGGGAGATTCATCCTCCGTTTAATGGGATTAACTCCAACTTGCTTTTATCTTTTATATCCATCACTCAATTGGATTCATGCGTATTTTAGTGTGAAACACATCTGAGCTGATCCGTCCTCAGTCATCAGTCACTTCAGTCCAGTCTCCAGTCTCCAGTCTGCTTCCCTTTCATGTACATTTCCTGTATTCTGGACAAAGTCCTCAATTTCTGCCCAGTTGTCCAATAATCCCAATAATAAATAATAACATCATTTCATGCATGTTTCATGTACTACGGAAGAAGCGCAAGAGGTTTTTGTTTCTCTCCTCAAATAGATAAATCCAATAAATTAAAATGCAGGACAGCAAAAATGGTTCAAGTACGATATTATCGAATCACTACTCAATCCCCAATATTAGTCAATAGTCAACCATCAACCGCCTGTGAAATCATTCTGTTTGTCTCTTATTTTGTTATCCACTCCATTCTGGATTCAATCCTTTTCACAACTCTGCATTTGATATTATTTTTCATCGTGCTACTTGTTATACAAAGATACTTTAACAAGAAACGGCAATTATTTTGCATAACTTGCAAACCCAAAATTTAAAAAAAAAACTACTTTCTGATAGTCATTGCAAAAAGTATATAATAAAAGTGGGATTTTTGAATGTAGGAGTTTTATAGTCATTTAATGTAAATGGAAAAGGAAAGAGAGATTGTATAAAATGTAGACCACCTAGACCGCTCAATGCTCACGCATTTCATATTTTGTATTTTGTTTGGTGGTGGTTACTTATAGTTTGTAGTCTGTATAAATATCTCTACTTTTTCTACCTTTCCTCACACAAGCATATCCACACTCCACACTCATTTTTAGTTTATTCTGGTAGATATCCAAAAGATATGCCTCCAAATTAATCAAGTACATGCACAACTGCGTACATGTGTGCTATGCTATGATATGGAGTGTATTGTACAACGTACAACATTTTCCTATTGATCCAAATGAATAGCAGACGGACCCCCGAAACCCACCTTTTCCTTTCTCCCTTCCACTTTTTCATCCAATCCTTTCAAAACATGTACTTGCTCAAATACATGTCTAAACAAATTGCCCCTACAACATGGAACACTTACACCTTGTGTTCTGTCCCTTGTGTTTCATGTTGAGCCCCTCTCCTTTCTGCAGTGCTACAAATTACATAGAAAATATATCAACTACCTTCACTTACCTCTCTACTCTCTACTCACCTCTGCATTTACTATTTCCTTTCTATGAAAACAACTCGAGCACGGAATACAGAAAAGCTTCTGAGGGCAACGCCGGAAAAACACTATCAACTCTGAGCTCTGATACTCTTTTGAATTACACATGTAAAATTCCAGTCATTTTAAAATAAAAAAGCAAGTGTCCTCCGTCATGTTGCTTATTTAAAGACAAAGTGGAGCATTTCAGAAATTCAAAAAGAGCAAACGGGATACAAATTTAATGGTAAAAAAATAAGCTAGAATTATAAGAGGATAAAGTTTGGAGGTGAGAATGAAATTGCCCCGTGTTTCCCTATTCTTTTTAGTTTTTTTTTTAATTTTTCATCCTTTCTTTTTTTCTTATCTGATTCCTTTTTCCTGATTCTCGTGAAGGATTCAAGATTGAAGCTTGAAGATTGAAGGACTGGGCTGTGGGTTGTGAGTTGAGAGAGGGAGGCGTTGCAGATCATAAACCATATCATAATTATTCTGTTCTCAAAAAGAAACTGCACGATTTCCCATTTCCCCCTTTCTTTTCTACATTCTACATTTACTCTTTGAGTTTTGAGTTGATATTCATTTATGTATTTACTCTCCTCCGACTTAATTCTCGTGTTTACCTCCACAATCACAAATCACAGCCAAGAAACAGACGCACAAGTGCCCTTCACATTACACATTACATGTTTACTTGTACATCGCACCGAGCACCGCCGACCGTGCCACATTCTACATTCTACATGTACTTGGTTTGCTCAGAGCTGAGACTTGAGACGAACACTCATTAACACTCATCCCAACCTGTGTATTATCTGTGTATTCCTTTTCAGCCACCTCAAACTCAAAAGCTTGCACAAAATATCTAAATCTTTTCTCTTTTCTCCTCAAAACTCTTGTATTTACGACAGTAATTATTGGAAATGATTGAAAGAAGGAGATTCTCTTCTCTTTTCTCAAAAACAATCATTCTGAAATCCTACTGCTCAGAACTCAGATGCTCAATAATCAGTAATTAATTGGTTTTAGATGATTTTGGCCCCTCGTTGATGTGTCAGATTTCAAATGGCAGAGGACTTTTATTGTTGTGCATTTATGATTTAATATTGTGTTTTGTTTTTGTTGTTGTTTCCTTTTCGTAGGTGAACGGTCTTCAGTACCACACGGACTGTTTGCGCTGTCACGTCTGTGGGACCAATTTACAATCAGAATCCTCCTGCTTCTTCCGAGAAGGCTCCATCTACTGCAAAAATGACTACTTCACGTGAGACCATCACAAATCAAAAATAACTATCAAATATCAAACTCCTTCATTTGTAATCTGGCTCTCAAAACTCAAAGCATTCCCAGAAACAAATTTTCACGGAATATTTTAAGAATGATATTTTTGCATGTTCAATGTTCATTCTCTGGCTCTCATTTTTTCTCTGCATACTTGACGGTATTTGCTGTTCCTTATTCAATTGACTTTGCATACTTTAAGTACAATACGTTCATATTTGTTGTGAGTAGGATTGTGAATTTGACTGCGTAGACCGCGGCGGCGGTTAGGTTGGTTCTCTTATCTCTTGTCTAGAATTCATACATGAACATGAGGGAACATGACTGTTTTGTCTGCTGTATAAAGCATTCCCTTGTACACAGCACACGGAGAGTAGAGACTCGAGAACAGAGAATGCAGAGTTTATAAAAAAGGCAGTGCTCTGCGTAGTGGATGAAAAGAGAATGTTGGTGTGTGTGTGTGTGTGTGTGGATTTGAATGGGGAGTTGAATGAGAGAGATGCACCTGATGATAATGATCCGACGGAGGATGATTGTCCAGAGTGAGGATATTTTATGATTCTGTTGACCCGTCAGGTCATGCTGATACTTTTATTCTCTCTGTCCTTTTCTTCTTTTCCTCCTTTTTCTTTTCTCTTCTCCTCCTCAGTCCTCCGTTCTCAGCTCGGCGTTGACGATGACGATGATGAGGCGACAAACAAACCCAGTGAAAAGGCAACTCGCTACGGCCTGTAAATGACTGTTTCTCCACACACCTCAACTCTCAAGTCTCCAAACTCCAAGCTCCAAACATACTCATAACATACATAATATCTCACACAATACAAGGATATGATATGAGATATGACACAGTTCACATCTTTTGAAACATGTAAAAAATCCAAAGAAAGAAGGGGAAGGAGAATCTCATGTACACTCGTAGATGCACTATCAAGATCTTTTTTATATCATCTCTCTCTTTTATTCTCTGTTCCTTTTCTGTTCATTCCAATCCCATCCAACCACAAAAACCACCACTAACTACCGTCACATCACACATTTGACTCTATTCCTTCCTATTATGTCTACATCTTCCTCTTTTCCTCAACCCTCAACTCTTAGCACACATCTCACACAGGAACTTGGAACATTCAGTAGTGCTCAAAAAACTACCAACATTTTGACTCTGTCTTCTTGTTTTCTCCTCTCATGTTTTTCAGTAGGTACTCACAAGTGTTTGTTGTCTCTTGAGATTCCTGTCCTGTGTGCATCTCCTCTGTCTTGTTTCCTTGCGGCTTTTGGACTTTGAATAGAAGCAGAAAAGAGTAGAAAAGAGGAAGGAGAAGGCGAGGAACAGTAGGGGGTGGAGGTTGGTGCGCGAATAAAATTCCTCTCCAGTCTAGAGCTTCTCTCATCAGTTTACCTTTGACCCGAGCGATGAAAACAGATGGTTATCTTTGACACTTGTTCAAGCTATCTCCGTATGAGTGATGATGCTCCTTTTCACACCCGCCTTCTCTCTCTTTCTCTCTCTTTCTCCCTTTCCATTGGATATGCTACCAAATTCAATCAAACCAAAAACATTCACTTGTGCTCACTGCTCTCTGCTCTCTGCTCTCTAAACTGTAAACTGTGAAATCAGCTCTGTTCGGGAAGAGAGATGCGAAGGTTACGAGTATTTATAACATGTAATATCCTGAGGTTGACAGTGAATGTGGCGAGTGGAGAGTGGACATGGAACAATTACAGAGTCACTAATGAGATTTCCATTGGCAATTCACATGTTGTCACCCTTTCCCTTCACCCTCAGACCCTTCACCATTCAAAATTCAATGTTCAATGTGCCCAATGCTCTGCATATATTCAGTACCCAGTGTTTAGTATTTAATATTCACTGTACAAATCAGCCCCTTTTTCCTTTTTTGGTGCTACATTTTATCATTTTATTGTGCAGTTTGCACTGTTCACTCTGCAGGTTTCTCTCTCCTTTGACAGTTAATAAAATATTTGGATGAATTTTATTCGGATCTTTTTCATGTCCATAAAACTTCAAAGTTGTAAATAGTAAACAGTGAATAAAAAACTCTTTCATATTCGTAGTTCGTGACTGGTCCGAGAGCAGAAATAATAGTTGTTCCCATTTTTGAGAGCTATGGTTTTCGTATTTCTTAGCCACAAAACATGCTAGGACATTCTACAAGAATAATTATGTGCATTTGTACTTTGTACACTTACAAGTTGTGTGGGGATGAAAAAGGATAGAGAGGCAGAAGAAATATAGACAATCATCATCATCATTGGATCGTCTTGATATCCTAAAGATATCTATTCTATTCCATTTCATTTTATTCTACGGCAGTATCTTGTACATTGTGTGCATTACTATTGTTATTATTATTTTCAACATAGACCTGTTGGATACGGACCATTACTCATATTTTTATACAGTGTACAGAATACAGAATCCTGTGTAAAAAGAGTTAATGGTAGACATGACTCTTTTTTATAGACTTTTTGAATATCTCAGACTTGAGACTGGAGAATGGGGAACAAGAGAAGGGCGAAGGAGAAGGGACGAGGAAAGGCAGGAGAGGAAAACATGCATCTTTTATTCCAAAACAAAATACAAGTTCACATTATTAAGTGCAATAGTAGTAGTAGTAGTAGTAGTAATAATAATGATAATAAAAGTCAGGTGGTTTTTCGCTTCTTGTTTCTTTCACATCTTTTACAGAGTACAGTGTTCATTTTGTACAGAGTTTCGGGGACAATGACAATGGATGGACGATGCTTGTCATTGTCATTGTGGCTCTGGTTTTGCTTTGGTTGTCTTCTTCTTCACTTCATGTTCAATCTTGAACACATGACACACCACAACTATCAAAAATACGACATTTATATATACCTATTTTTATATTATTTCATGTCAGGTATTGAACACTCTTTTCAATTGTCCTCATCAATACAAACTACGAACCACCTCTCTCTCTGTCTATTTCTTGCTCTGTCTCTTTCTTGATCAGTTTGGAAGTGAATTGAAATAAGAGATGGATTTTTGAATTGAACTTTTTTGGATTGGGATCTGGTGGTAATAAATGGATTGTCCTTGTCGTTACGAAGCAGAAAATAGAAAAATATTCTATCCGATTCCAACCGGCAAAAATGTCAAGTCAAGGAAAAGAAGGAAAGAAAGTCATACTTTTTACATTGTACATTGTACACATGTAGATAAATGTATCTAGAAAAGGTTGACACAAAGAGATCAGTTGACCTCCCGTAAGATGCCAAGTCACTCTCGCTTCTCTGAGCTCTACCAGAATCCAAGTCCACGAACCAAGAAACATGAGGATAACATTAATCATGACATGACCAAGAAAAAGAAGGAGACCAATCCAAGTGCATGATACATGTTCAAGTCATAGAGAATGCTCATGTGCAAGCGGTAGAATTGGATATTGGATACGATATCATGTGATGCTGATGCAGAGAGACAAGTCAAGAGTCAAGACAGGAGAAGACTAGAAGAAGAAGAAGAAGCAGAAGAAGAAGAGTCACAATCCCTCATGAGACTTTGTGTCACCTTGATCACTTGATCACTACGCGTAGATTCTTCCACTTGAATTATTTCCATGTCATTTTGTCAAATAGACACATGTCTTTATTATCCACCCCTTCAAATCTCAAACACCAAATACAGAAAACAGAATGCAAATATCAAATCAGCCTCATTCCGTTTTGTCATATACACTTGCACATTGTACATTTTGCGATTCTTCTTCAGCCCCTCTCTTCTTTTTTCTACCTGCACATTAAATACGCATATAATCAATGGTCATTCATGATTCGTAATGACGAGCATAGAAAAATAAATGATAGAAAAAGAACAGAGGAAATGTAATTTTTTGTACAAATAGCATGAATATAACCAGAATGAATAATCAATTGATAGGAATTTCTTTTTAATGAATTTAGGACGTTTGGAACAAAATGCGCAAAATGTGATCGCTGGATAAGCTCTTCAGATTGGGTACGAAGAGCACGTGACACTCATTCCCTTTGTGAACAAGTTTATCATCTCGCCTGTTTCGCCTGTGATGCCTGCAAACGACAATTGTCCACCGGGGAAGAGGTACCAAATTATACAAAATGCAAGTGTAGTCGTACTCGTTGATTGCTACTTGAATAATATTCTCTGTATTTAAATCATTGTCTCATGTTTTGTACCAGTTTGCCCTGTTCGATCAGCGGGTTTTGTGTAAAACACACTACCAGGAGACGGTTGATGGACCTTCAAGTGATTCGGACGAAAGTGGTCATGATGGTGATCCGAATCATGTCTCCTCCAAATCCAAAACCAAAAGAGTCCGAACAACTTTCACAGACGAACAACTTCAAGTACTCCAAGCAAATTTTCAATTAGACTCTAATCCAGACGGACAAGATCTCGAGAGAATCGCTCAAATCACTGGTCTCTCCAAACGAGTCACTCAAGGTAAATCATTATTTTTTATATAATTATAACACACTGCCTTCGTACCACATAAATTACATCTCACCTCATCATTTCCTCAAACCATCAAACATTTGAACTTTATACATTTACTTTTTATACATGAGAGACTCTCATTGAGAGTACAAAGTACTTACAAACTGTTTCATCTTCTTTTTTTTGTTATTTACCTTTGCAGTCTGGTTCCAAAATTCAAGGTAAGATAAATTAATAACCTACTTTAAGTATCTTTTTTTTTATTGTTTATTGTTTATAATCCGAACTCTTAAAAATTGATAATTTTCTTAACATTATATTATGTTTTTGTTTGTTTTGATGTGTGGACATTTCAGAGCTCGGCAAAAGAAGAATTCGAGTAAAAAAAGTAAGTGTTTTTTTTTTCAAACTGTATATCCATCATTTATATTGTGTACTTGAATAATAATTCACTCACCCCTTCATTTACATAAATATGGGTACATTATGTGGAGAAATGAGGAAAAGAAATGATGCTGTGTCAAAATGCAGGATAATGATCATTTTCAACATCCATGTTGAATGTTGATGGTTGAGTGAATTGTTATAAAATGAGAAATATTTCTCTCAGATTCCAAACTCCACGAATCGTTTTGTGCTCGTGAGTGTGTGTAGTGTGTAAATGTCATCGGGAGTCTATGGATTTTTTGGTGTGTTGAGGCCGGTAGTGTAAAATCATAACGACATTTAATTGTGTGGGATGTGAGTTTCAAGTAAATCATGTGGATTGTCAACATGAACCGACCACCCGCATTCCACATTATTCCCTTGCTCATTCATACTAATTACATGTATTCAAACACATTCAAACTTACATGCATATATACACACACCAACTCAGCACTTTTTCTACCGAATTTACCACACTGTATCCAAAATCCAAATCCCTATGCATATTTATTCATCTGGAATTTTTACACACTACAAGCTACACGCATAATGATATTTTTTTTAGTCTATAAAAAAATCATCGTTTTTTTTTTCTTCAAAACATATTCATCTTTTACCGGTCGTCTCACTGTTGATAATATCGTAAAACATCAAAAGTTTTATGAATATTTTTATTTATAAATTATTACTATATCAAGGGTTTTCTTTTTCTTTTCTTTCTTTAGGTTCCAGCCAACCATTTAGAAGACAAATCAACCTTCGACTCACTCCCAACTTTTCCGGTAAGTACAGGCCTTTTTCCTCTCTTTCTTTTGCTATTTCTACAAAATTTGGAACAAATCACCCAGTCTTATTTCATCCTTCTTCAAATGGCCAATAAATTACTAAGGTTACTGATTTTTGTTTTAAAGGTGACAATGTGATTGTGGACATGGAGACAAATACATGGATTTCGGAATCGTAGCCAAAAAGCGTTCAAAAGTACTTATTACTGTGTATATTTTCTTCTTCTTCGCCGTCGTCATCAGCAAAAAATTCAAGTATCGGTCATTCATCATCACAGCATCATCATTAAATATTTATT
>JABASP010001157.1:0-33509 GCA_019776565.1 Sminthurinus signatus | reverse complement strand
GTACTTACTACTTACCTTTCTGCTCCATCTTTCCATTTTATCATTTCATGGTGTATAATGTATTTATATGCTCATGCTTTAAAAAAGTTTGAGAAACTTTTATGTTTTATGCAGTCACAGTATTATTATTACTATTATTGTACGTGTACGACATGATATTAAATATGATGAACGGTTTAAAAGTACTCGGACTGATAGGATATTACATGTAATATGTAATATCATAGGGTATAGTGTCAGTCACAGTCTGACGGCTATCTATATAATCTATAACCAAATGCTTACCCTTACTCAAATTATGTTTGTAAATATGTGATGTGTGTAGGTATTAGGTATGCTGTATGCAGTATATTGATGTACAAGAGTATTTTTACTAGATATTATACTGTGTAAGCATATAGGATACGATTATTCTTCCTTTTTGATTGTGTTTTAGATGAATGTCCGATGGGATGTTAATTCTTGTCAAGTATTGACAGTGAAGAGGAGTGGAATTGGAATTTTAGCATGTCATCATGACAGTGATAGCTTTTCAAATCTAAGTACAAGAATCTCAAAACAAAATAGCATTGCTCATCCAATCAATCGAAATATGACTCTTGCTTTTCTTCTGTTGTTTCTTTTATTGTCTCGGCCTGTTGTCTGTTCTGTCTTGTTTCTTTCTTTCTTTCTTTCGATTATACATTATACAATACACACACAATACACAATATCAATAATAGTATAACAACTAACAACGTTATTATTTTAATTCTCATTTTCTTGTATGTATATGTTGGATATTCGAGATGATGATGATGATCCTTTTGATTCACCATTCTCCATGATGTCAATGTATATGTACTTCGATATATTATACTACTTTTTACCCCTTTACAGGGTGACATGATCATCTTTGTACATTACATGAAAACTATCATCATCATTGCCATAATCGACATTTGAGACACCATTTTGTTGACAGAAGGAAATATTTCATTCTCATACTTCAAACTTACATGTACTTGAGTATTGCTTACGTATAGTACATTGCACATGCACACTATGTCCTCTGTCATATTATGTATTTACCATTTACATACTTATAGGAGACAGAAAACAGACATTAGAGAATTTTTTGAAAGGTAGAACAGCCTGTATATTTTGTCTACTTATTGTTTCATTCGTCCGAAACAACGAAGGAAAAACTACAATACACACATAAATAAAGAAATAATATGTGTAAAAAATAAATAAATAACATTTAATAAAAAGTAAGTATATTATACTATGTCAAGTTTTCTGATTTTTTAATTTCTGGGGATTATTGATGATTGATGACATCTACATTTGTAATAATGAAAGAAATGTTATTACCGTTTTTGTTTTTATCAAAAGTTTTAACCATGTAAGAAATATGTTGTACAGTATAAGCACACGATGTAGTTATGATAATACTGGGCTTTTAGTTTGTAATTTGTAAGTACGGGTTTATAGTTTTATGAAAAGAGAGGAGTTCCGAACTCAGGTATATATATTATAGGCTTATTAAAATTTTAATCCATGTACTCATGTGTGTGTATGAGGTATCAGAGGGACATAGGTAAGTTTTGTAAGTACATGATTATTATATTATTATGATGCCAACACGAAATAACTGTTCTATAAATAATACGTAAAATTTAACATGATATGAAATTGCTTCTGCTGTGGAAAATAACAATGCTGTGTATATGTTATGTATTTTTTACTTTTTTTACTGAATGTTATTTTAAGAAAAATTGAGATAAGAAATAACATAAAAACTTTAACATGTTGTTGTGATACTCGATAATTCTGTTTCCTCTAACATAATGCACAGAAATATAAAATTATTATTTTGTTACAAAAATGTACACTATTCGTGTCCTTATAATTAACATTTTTAGTTTTTAGATAACTGATAAGGTTTTTACAATATATGCATTATGTATATCAAAAGGAGCAAGACACAAAACTATACTTTTATGTCCTTATATATTCTTCACATGAAATGTGTATCTTGTCTATCAAAAAACGTTGTCGAAATTCCAAAAAATGAACAAAGAAAAAAAACTGTAAAAATAGAAGCGGTTTTGATGGTTTTCTGCATGAAGCGCGAACTGAATTTTGGGTCAAAATTCAGAATTTCCGTTTTTGTTTCTTGTTGTTTTCCAATATTTTAAATTTGTGTTCTTCAATTTCGTTAGTTAAAGTATCAAAATAAAATAAATAAACCTAGAAAAAAGCATTAAAGGATTGTAACAAGAATGATCAAAAAGGTAAGTCACCATTCAATCTCTAAGTACATTTTTAAAAACATTCTTTACGTGTATACGTGTTTTCTGTGTTTATGTGTGTGTAAAGTGTCATTTTTATTTTACTTGTTTATTACACATTATACCCTCATCTTATTTGTATTCTGTTAGTCAGTTTATTAGTAAAACAATTGTGTTCATGTTTTATTTATTTCTCAGCTTAGAAAAGTAAAGAAGGGGATGAATGATTTCATCAATAATTGTCGATACTTATTTGGATTCGAACGGGGTAAGTGATATATATTACGTTTTGTATTGTATTGTTTAAAGCTTTAAACAAGATAATATAAATAATAAATGATAATAATAAATGTATTAAATATAAAGTAAATCATGTATGAATCGTAAAAATTATGTTTCTACAGATTGATAGGAAGATTCTCTTAGAAAAAGTTAAAATTGATTTTGGGGGTTGTTCACGAGAAGTATTTCATGCTACAAGTTGGATAATAATAGTTGGAATTTGTACAACTATATAGAGAATGATTTGATTTCCAATTAGTGTCTCCAAAGGAGTAATATAATCATTGGTATTCATTCGTTTTGGGATATGTAGGTGAAAAACCCATGATCCACCTCAAACAAGTAATAATAGCTCTATTATTATCAATTATTTTTTGAGACTTATGGCTAATAGAATATGATTAGTATAACAATAATAATAATAACGACATCAAATGATACTTGATAATAATATAATATTGTTATAGTGGTAATATTAATGACATGAAGATGTTTTAACACACTTGGCGGATGTCATGGCAGTTTGGATATCAAGTCGTCGTCTGCAGAGTTGTCAGCATGAAACGTATGTGACGATGATGAGAGAACCAGTAGAAGTAGGTGGGTATGACGAGGAAAATTTGAAAATTCTAGTCGTCACTGGCTGAGATTCACAGTTTATCAAGTGGCGTACGCTGCAGGATTTGCAGAGCAACTGGAGGAGGCTGTATCCAAAACATTAGGGAGTGTTATATTTGTACCCTTTGTCCAATACTTGAGCTAAAGTTTCAATGTTCTCCTGGTTGGATTAGAGCAAGCACCAATAGAACCCCCATTGAATTCTTGTGTCGAGTACGCAGCTCAAGCTTCAAAGGGGGGAGTCGGGAGAGAAAATTCTCGAGAGAGAACAAGATCACCAGAAAATGATTTTTAACATGGATTTCGTAAACGTTTGTTTCCCAGTTGGACTTCTAGACTTCAGGCTTCCTGAGGTTTTTTGAGAGTTTTCAAGGGGTCACCTGTGTTCTGTTCTGTTCTTCATGTGTGTGAGTTGTGAAAGGTTACCAAGAGAGAGACTTTACTCTTCTTAAATATTATATTGACACTACTAGCATGTGTACTTTTGAACAAGACTGAACTCTCTCTTTTTCCTCTCTATTCAAGTTACTCTTCATGTGAGACTCAAGTACCATCTCACTCGACGTCTAAGGGTTTACAAAAAAATAAAAAAAACTTCAAGTAATTGGGACTCTTAAAAAAATTTTAACCCTGGATAATTTCAATCGTATTTATTATTGTTACTATATTTGTTGTTACAATAACAATTACTTTATGCTATATACTTTAGAAAACCCTAATTTGTCCCTAAATTTATTTTTTTGCTCAAAAACAGTCAAAATATAAGAAAAAAAAAAACTTGTAAGAGAAATAGAAAAATATTGTGTACAAAACAAAAATATACAAAAACTGAAAATATGAAAAATATTTACTGAAGTACTTATACTCACACGTTTTTAAATATTATTATTTGTTCAACTACTACATTATATTTTATTAATCCGTCGTTCCTGTTGTGTTTTAACAAATTTTGCCCAGTGTAAACTGTATAACATATTAATATGTTATTTTTTTGTACGCGTGTTTGTTGTGAAAAATCTTATGAAAAGAAAAACGATACGATAAAACGAGCGTAATTAATAGTTACACGTGCTTACGTATAAAGTAAAGACACCAGTGAAAATATTGTCATTATATACAAGTAAACACCGCTAATTCGTTCGGAATTTATATGTTACACTGTAACTCTCCAGAAGAGTTAACACGAATTAATTAATCAAATATAAAATTCGATACTTTTTTTGTGGTAGATTATTGTGACTGTAAATTTAAAGTATATTATATATAAGAACTATTATTATAATGTGTAACATTGAACTCTAACTGAGAATTACACATACATTGACAACAGTGAAATGAATAAAAATTATAAATAGTGCAGTGTACGGTATTACTATTACATAAGTATAATATACTATATTTTTCGTTGCAATATATACACACATTTGTGTGTCAAAAAAAAGTTTGGTAAAATTCTGATTGTTTACAGTGAAATTGTGTTGATTTAAAAATACAGAGTTTAAATTACTTTATAATAATTATTATTAAAATGTGATGTGATACATTTTCATCTTTATCTTTTACTCATATAATATATTATATAATATACTCATATAATATTTAAATGTATTTATTCAAACAAGAAGTCAAAACTCAAGCAAATCAAAAATTTGCTACAATTTGCAATAAACAATCAGTAAAGCTTACCGTCTTATCACTATTTACAATTGATAAATCAATAGTTATTTGTGGAACTTAAAATCAGAGGTTTGTTTTTATTTATTCTCTTATACTAATAATATAATATGAAATCCCAAGTACGTAGGTATAATTAATGCAGTGTATAATGATGCTTTCAGTGTTTTCAATGTTTTTCATAAAGTCAATTTAGTTGTAAAACTTGTAACATGCAATAAGCAAGTAGATTCTCAACTTTACAAGCTATAATATTATTATATAGTACGTAAAACGAATAATTGCAATAGTTATAAGTTATATACATCAGATGAAAGAATTTTCAAAATACGTATATATATCCTCACTAACTGAATTTAATCTACAGTAGACTTGACATTAGCAAAGAAATTCCTATCTTCAAAAACTAGACATGAAATGAAGTGTGTATATTTATAATCTGTATCGATTTCATTAAGATAAGCTACAAAAAATTGATCAAATTCCGTAGATAATGCAAATTATTTTGTTATGTAGTTTTTTGTTATTTATTATAGAGGAAATTCTATCCTATGAAATACAAAGCATTCAAGATTGAGTTTTGTTTTTTTTTGTAGTGAATTGCAACTTTTCCATGTTGTTGTTCATTTCTTAAGTACAATGGGAATGCAAATGAATATTCTCATGATTGTAGCCTAAATATTTTGAGTGTATAATCTGAACAAAGTGTGAAGTGCGAACAATTCATTTACAATTTACATATCTATAAACTATAGTGTAAAGTACTATTTGTATTACTATTATTTTATTAAGAATAATTATTGTAAAATTAGTCCCCTACATAAAATTGTTTTTATTGAAGTTACAACTATGTCTGGGTCTTTTTATATACTCGAGTCTAGTTCAGATATGGCAAAATGCGTATTTTAGTTATAGCTTGTAGCAATTGGAAATTTACTACTTTGTTATTTGGCATTTTATATTATAGTGTACACTAGTTACTGTTTGCCAATAATTCATTTTGTTTATTTTCAGGTGGATTGTAGTCAACTACTTACTATAAATAAATAACAATAGTTCAAGTTAGTAAGTGATTTCCAAAAATATTCAGAAATCATCATCAAAATGTTAAATCCATTTATGGACGCTCACCCTTCAATGGGACTGAAATTGTCCCCGTCTGGTATTCCATCGGCGGGTGTCGAAGCTCAACATCATCCTTTTCATACTCACCATCACCCACACCATCCTCATCACCATACGCATCACAATCCATCGCAATATCACCATCACCACCAAATTCATCAAACAAACGGTTATCATAATCCGCAAATGTCCTATGCTGCAGCTCACCTACTACGCTCTAGGTAAGTAATTTTTTGTTGTGTTTTGCGGTGAATTATGTTTGTGTTTACTTTTGTGCAAAATTTCTGCACTATTACGATTCATGTTGAATTTCACATGTACACATGTAGCTTTTATATGTCTAAATATGATAATCAAGTTCAACCAGAGTTTTGTCATGAGTTTGAATGAATTAATGAAAAATGAATTTTTTTTGTAAAGTTTTCATGTAGTACAAAGTACAAACTAGTTATTTTATATAGATAGAATGAAATGTTTTGAGTGGGGTTAAATAGTCAGTTAAGTTATCCACGCGTTGTACAGTAGAACGTAGAACACAGCATGGAGACAATTTAAAGTTTAACATGGTATATAAAATTTACAGAAATTTGTGTCTTTATGAGCCAATTATTACAAAACATATTATAGGTAGTTCTAAATGTTACTTACTGTTACTATTATGGCATTCAAATGTCTATTATTAGATTCATACATGTGCCATATTAAAATTTGTATAGTCATGAGATGAAAAGTATTAAGATTCTAGGAATAATAGTGCATAATTGAGTTGCTTGAAAAGAAGACACAAAATGAGTTGCACACGTTGTACATTTTACATGTGTGTACAGTGTACAGTGTACATTTATATTTTATACATGGTATTATGCATCAAAGAGCAAGATAAAGAAAGAATTGAATATATAGATATAGATATACATAGATATAATATGCATGTTAATAAAGGTTACATGAAGAAACTGAAGTAATAATAAGTAAGTCGACAGTCGTTTTAAGCATTAGTTTCTCACATACAATTGAATCTTTGTAGAAACAGTGATAAAACAGTTTTTGAATCACCATTTTTAATGCTTTAAATGTGTGACCAGTCTACTAAAATAAAATGAAAATTGTCCATGTAGTAAGTATTACAGAGTATAATAATAATAGTAGTAGTAGTAGTAATAATGATTATTATTGTTGTAAATGAAATGAAACTAATGGTGATATTTGTAGCGTTATATTATGTCCATGCATAAAAACTGTATACCTAAATACCACACACAACAATATTATACAAAAGCCAAGTTTTTCCATGTTTATTGCGTGTATACACTATACCTGGAGAATATTTTACCTATATTATATATACATTAGATAGTATCGGTGGTATACAGAAAACAGAAACAATTTAAACCTACCTATACATGTATGTATTACGTGTATAGATAGATAGATATATGTACAGTAGAAAAGAGTTAAGTAGAGAAGTTGAAGGTTAAGGAAGGAACTTTGCCAGAATTTTGTACATATACTAGTAGTTGTGTATTGGTGTGGCAGTAGTATAGAGATAGTAGTAGTCGTAGTGGTAGTAATACATTCGTTATCATTATGGTTGATTCATAGATAGTATAGCCGTCGACAAAGACGTAGCAGTAGATTTAGAGATACATTATTATTATTATTGTTGTTACAATACTTTACGTACACACACACACAAATGTATTATATTATGTATATGCACATAGAAACAGAAATATACATATATACATATATTAGATGTCTATACATGTGTGTAAAGTAAAATATAGATAAATACATATTTCCAACAGTAACTTCCAAGAGTCATGAATGTGTAGGTTTAAAAATACAAATACATAATAAAGTGTTATGCAAAGCTCTCATATACTTTAAACATTTGGCAAAAAGTGGACATGTATACTAGTATAGATAGATGATTTTATTCGTGGACATGTGCATGTTGATGTTGTCTATAATGTACAATATTCACATGTAGATTGTATATATATACATACGGTGATGTAATAGTCTACACGTTTATCGTAGTATGCATGCTGTACATGTTATATAAAATTCACAATGAAAAAGTCTCTTGAATCTTGTTCTTTTCTATACATGTAGATATGTATCTTTTGCATTTTTTATATATGACTATACATTTGTGTAATGTTTAGATTGTAGATGTAGTATATAGTATACATGTATTAGTATTATAATATAATATCTGTGCACTTGTATAATATATGTGTGTGTATGTGTGTGAATTTTGTAGAGAACTTGGTGCGCCGTTGCCAACGGCGGAGACGCAAAATGGTGTGTTTGGAGAGGCACCTAATCACCACCATGTCTTGTTCCATCCTCCTCTGATGAACCATCCGACTCATGACCACAACTCTCAAATGAGACTCGGTGAGGGGTCCTCATATTACTCCACTCGAAGTCGTCTTCATCTTTTTCTCTCTTTTTTTTCAACTCTATATATAATCTAAATGTGTCTCATGATCAAAGTTCTTTCTACTGTTTCTTTTGTTTTTTATTTTTATGTTTTATACTGAGAAATTACTCTTTTAATGTAATGGCTTCACAATAATAATAATATCATTTTTATCGAGATGAAGAAAGAAAGAATGAATGAAAAAAATAAAGACGAAAGAAAAGATTGAGTATGAGGAGCAAACAGAATAATAATAATAATATGATGAATATGATATAAATGTTAGAAAAATAAATGTTTCTTTTTCTTGGTTGACTAAATTGTTTTTCAAAATTTTCTTTCCATGTTATTCCAATTTTTTTATCAACTCCCAAAAAATGACTGACTAACTGCCAACTCTTGAATGATAAAGGGATGGAAGTATATGCCCGTGATCAGTTCCAAACGATGCACTCGATGTCTGGTGCATTCTTCCGTTACATGCGTAAGTCATAATAATAATGATAATAATGATAAAAACTGTATTTAATTGTTACTCTACTCTTTAAAATATTACAAATGTACATACGTTATTGCTGAACAATCCAAACATGATAATATAATTATATGTGTTTTTATAGGACCCCCAATTAAGCAAGAACTGACCTGCTTGTGGGTAGACATGGACCAACCCAATCCTAAAAAACCATGTATGAAAACATTCGGTTCCATGCATGAGATCGTCACTCACATCACGGTAGCAACTCTTTTACAATAATTTGATTTTAATAATAGCTCCTCCTCTTTCAATGAAATCAATGCTCATTTTCAGTCTCGTGTGAAACCAAACTCAGACTTTACAATTGTGGTTGTGTATTTGGTTATGCATGAAAGCAGGTGGAACACGTGGGAGGGCCAGAGTGTACAAACCACGCGTGCTTTTGGCAAAATTGTCCTCGAAATGGACGTCCGTTCAAGGCAAAGTACAAACTAGTTAACCACATTCGAGTACATACCGGTAAGTTTATTAGTTCATTCTCCATGTTTTAAATCAGCATATATTATGTACTTTATGTTCTGGATATATTTCTTGTACATTGTTGAATTTAAATCTTAACATTTATCACACAGTTACTTGGTCCAAAATGTTAATCACTATATATATATGTATATTAATTTTTTCAGGAGAAAAGCCATTTCCATGTCCCTTTCCTGGTTGTGGCAAGGTTTTCGCCCGCTCGGAAAACCTCAAAATTCACAAGAGGACTCATACAGGTAAAATTCTTAGTTTTTTTATCCTCTTTTATAGTTTATAGTTTGTTCATAATATTTCATAAGACATGCATCCATCATCAATCAGTTTTCGTATATGATATCAAATTCCATTCTGGATAACTTTGTTAAGTTCAGTATCATTTTTACGATTTTAAAAAGTGAACAGCGTCTTCATTAGTTCCTGAAATAATCCTTTGCAGGTCTGAGAAACAAAAGTTGGAGCATAAAAGTGTAACTGTTTATTTTTCTTCTCACTTCTCAGCTTTTTTTTTAAAAAGAAAGCTGTAAAACAGTCATGTTCATCATCACATTAGTTTGTATACATAATATATACACTCTGTGACGTACCAATATACTTGAGGTTGTTAGACAAGTTGTGGTCATAAATTTCAAACTAGTATACAATTGAACAACTTTATAAAATTAGAAATACACAAGAGCAAGGATGTGTATTTTGTGTCCATAAAATGTATGTGTGTAAAGGTGTCTACAATAATTTTAGATTCTTCAGATTAGGAATTACGATTGTACAACTTGTATTATTTTGTATTCTGAATTCTGGATTCTGGATTGTGTACGAATATATACACCGATTTTACAAAACCCAAAGTTTATGTACATTGATGTACATCTAGTATTATATTTTGTATCAGGTTGATCTTCCTGATGAATACTCAATTGTCAATGATATGTTTTTCCTACTTTCTGTTATTTATATTTGTATTTGTATTAATCATTGTTTGTATATATAAGAGTACAGTATTGTAGGAGAATATCAAATCTCTCTGTCCATCTAAATAATCTTATCTATCTATCTCCCCTTAAATATTCCATGCGTGTGTATGATCCTAAATCCTAAACAAATTGTTTTTGTTGGTCAGAATACAGAATACTTGTAGAGATACATATTCATATTTCACATTATTGTGTATAGTGTATTGATGATACTATAGTGGATCATATCAAAGAGAACTTTGTATAGAAAAAGGGAAAAAGTAAACGCACAAACGATATGAGCATCAGTCATTTATTCAATTAGTCCTATTGGCATTGGTATATAAATCAAAGGTGGTCTTTGAGGTAGACAAACATTTATTTGTGCCGTACCGAGTAGAGAGTAGAGAGTAGAGCGAGAGAGAGAGAGAGAGAAGCTGGCGAGCTGGAACAAGTTGAATGTTATCATAACCAAAGATCATGTGTAGTACCATTTATTATATCCAGAAAAGAGGAGAAAGAGAGAAAGAGTCTCTTAAAATTCATTTCAAAAAGGCATTTCTTTTTAAAAACGAGGTGTCCCACTTATTATCAAGGAACACATCTCAAGTCATGTTGTCCATCGATAGCTCCCTGTTTGTACTATTGTCTCTGTGTCTCTCCTCTTTCCCTTTCTGTTCGATGAGCAGATTCTTCTTTTCGTGTCCTATGTGGATATCGGTATTGGATTTTTATACCTACTTAAACTACGGTCACTGATGCGACAGAAATGTACAGAAAACAGAAACAGAAGAATGTAAAATGTATAATGTTACCTTACATATGTACAAAGGTGTTTTACCTTTAAAACTTGTGTATTTATCTGCATGTTTCATGTTCAAAAGTTTAAAATAATACGTATATCGAGATACGAAAGCTGTGCCTACACTCCACTCCACCGCACTGGACATCTAGTTCAAATGTCACTGGGTTCTATGAACATACTTATACTTTATACATTAATACATGAATACCTATAGAGATTATAGATATATATGCTATGTTCTATGTTCTATGTACATATGTCGTTGTCGTCGTCTTGTATCTTGTACTATATGATATTTCTTTTCCGTCGTCTTCTTTTTCGTCTTCGTTTGTCCCTTTTGATGATATTTAGCTCCAAACTTTTGAGGTATATGAGCAGACCCTTTTATTTACCTGATTCAACTATTTGTGTTTGAATGGGCAGAAAAACCGACTAAAATTGCCTCAACGGCGAGTAAACCAATGTATCTCTTCATGTATCGTTAAACTTGTACACAAACAGTCATGTCTCATGTACTCATGTACAGTATAATGTATAGCATAATATTATCATTATTATTATTATTATTATTTCCTTCTCCTCTGTCATCCTTAGTGGTGTGATGAGCCAGTGTAAGATTTTTCAAGACAGCCGCCACTGTATACGCGGTGAAAGAAAAACGAAATGAAAAAAAAAAAACAAGCCACAAATAGATTAAAATTAAATTAAAGTTGACAGTGTAAAGGTATTCAGGATTCACTACTAAATATTTAGTACCATGTACAATGTACAATGTACATACAGGACTATAATATGTACATGGCACATTGCATTATAAGAATACCTATGTTATATGTTCATATTTTCTCTAGAGTCAAGGGAAAACAATAATTACAACGACATTTCAAGTTAAGAGTTTAATATGTATGTATCATGTACAAGTGAAGGGCAAAGAACCCCAGAAATAAGAAAAATTTTAGTCTCTAAAATGAGGAAAAACATACAAGCATTCACATGGCTTTTGTTCTTGTTCTTGTTTATTTGATTTACTATTTTATTTTAGTATTTGGTGGTATGGGCTCTCAAATTGGAATTGGAGTTGTGTATTTGGTACTTATTACTTACTTACAAGTGTGTACAGCGTAGAGTGTACATTGTACATGTACATAGGATAAAGGAAAAAACTATACCTTTGTACCATAAATACTGTGATACTTATGTACATAATAGGTCTCGAGCACTTTTTAGTATTAGGTTTTTTTACCTAATTCTTAAGTGTACCCTTTCCTCACCTTCTAAGAATTTCATGACATTACGACTCCTCTTTCTAGTTCTTTATAAATAGTTTTGATAATAAGTTACTTTGGTATAATCAACACTAGACACTAGACTTTTTTTTCCCTCGTAGAGTTTGACTATTATTCTTTCGCTTACGTACTTACTTTGTTTTTCAAAAAATGTAGGTCATTTTATAGAAAAGTTTTTAACAGTTAATTTTGGCTTGTATGCTCTGACTCTATCTAGATTATTATAGAGAGTTTTCTTCTTTTTTTTTCTTTTACAAAATGCACACATCTTCTTCTTCATTATGACGGTGGTTCTTCATTTTATCTTCATAATAATACAAGCACATAGTACAAAATCATGCATTGTTTGATGTTTGATGCGTCCATGTACTATATGTACTATGTATTTAGCTTGATTTGAGTTGTACAATACTAGTTTTGTACTGTACTTTCATAGACGATCAAGTACATACATATACATTTAAAATATACAGAGTACAAAGTACATCAAATGAGAAGAGTAGTGTGGAGTTTGAAGATGAGAGAACGTTTAATTGTGTACAATCAAAAGGAGTATGTACAAGGTGTGTCCATAGACACACTCAATACGAAGGCAATTAATATTAATTAGTGAAGATGTTGAGTAGAATAAGGTATTTCTCGTACATTTAATTTGTTCATGTATGTATTATGCATGTATAATGTATATACATGTTTTGCGCAATAGTAACTTTGGATGAGAGTAAATCTGAAAAAAAAGAAGAAGGAATGGAGAATAAAGGGAATCATGACTTTATATGTATGCACGCATGCATGTAAACTTGTATCTTGTCGTACAATGTACAATGAAAGGTGCCACATGTATACGCGCATTGTATTGTATTTTGAGATAATTTATATTGTAAGGTATAGTACACATGTGTGTTTGGTATTTGCAATAGTTGCCGACACCAAATTCTCAATTTATTTTTTATGTGTAATATCAAATGTAATCAGAGAGTGACTGTATTGATTACTGTATGTACATGTAGCTCATCATAAATTTCCAATATGACATTGCTGTGAACGTTTCATTAAGATGTCTTGAGTTTTGAGTCTTGAGCTGTACATTGTAAATTTTCCCATATTGTCGTGTATTATAGTTACTTGTAGAAAATTTTTCACACTACAAGACAAGACAAGTCAAACATTTTATGTTGTGTACTTACTGTTTACTACTTACATAAAATATCATGTTCACGAAGCTTCAATATTCTTCTTTAACGTATTTTCTTTTGAATTTGAAGGATAGTCAAGACTCAAGACAAGGGTAGAAATTTATGATTTGTACGTATTTATACATTTATATCTATCTAGTTTTGTAAGGATGATTATTTTATTACTATCATTAATCCATAAATAATAATGGAAGATGATAGGAGATGGGAGATGAAGAACTGAATCAATATGCTAAGCTGTTGACTGTTGACGTTTTCTCAATCATTATGTGGAATCTTCACACTGTTTTTTTCTTTACTTTTTACTTTTTAAGATGACTTATGTAAACAAGTAAAAGTTTCAAATTAACTGTAAACTATAAACAATCTAAATATTGTATCATGTACATCAATCATCATTCTTGGGAAAGAAAATGTTGTTTTTGTTAATATTTTCAGTATATAGTAATAATTACACCAATTTGATCCTTTATTATTTATTATACACACAAAAAATACTGTAAAGATTATACATTATTATACCTCAGGTATAATCGACATGAAAATGAACGAATGGTTAAATAGATTGTTCTATTTTTCTCAGAGGATAAAGGCAGTAGTTAGGCATATCAATTTAATTTGAGGGTAAGCGTCAATATAAAATTATGGGTTAAGGTTGCATGATGTTTTTATTGTTATTGTTTGTTTGTTATGTGCAGTATGTATAATGTAGTATGTCTAGTGTAGAGCATACATGTATAAAAGTTTATTTCATTTAAAAAAAAAATATTTGGAGGTGTCAATAGGTTTTTATTTATTCTCTATGTAAACTGGAGAGAATGAGAAAAAAAGAGCGAGACGGCGATTTCCACCCACGGAAAAAAATGTACTGTCCCCACATATCAAAAGTGAAGGAACATTCATTTCATTTCAATGCTCTCTCGAGGAGTGAGTAAAAGAGAGGAAAACTAGGTATTATATTTTTGTGAGAACAGGCACTGGGATGGGATGGAACTTTGTGGCTACAATAATAATAATAATAATAATATGGAATCCAGTCACTTACTACACTTAAACTTTAAGTACACAGAAAAAGTGAGTGAGTCCTTTTGTATGCATATAATATAATATGTATGTGTCCAAAGGTTTCTAACATGCATAAATATGTACGTATATACAGAACAATGACATATACTTGGTATTATACAATATGAAAAGTTTATGTTGCGTGGTATAGTTTAGTTTGGTTTGGTTTTTGGTTTTCGTGTTGGTGACTGTCAAGAGTCTCATGAGGTTTTATTCGTGATTTTTCTCTTTGATTTTCTATACACCTATAGAATTTGATTTCAATGAGAAGATAACGCATAAGAAATAAGAAGTTTATGAATTCACTGTATATGTATAAAATATTTACTTTTTACCTATTGGACTTTATATGTATTTATTTATGTATTATGTAACCAAGTTTGTGCAGTGATATTTCACATTTTTCTGTTTCTCATACTCATGCCTGGTGTAAAAGAAAAGCTTTGAGTCTAACTAAGTCTTATTTATTCAGTACGAAGTGTATGTCATGCATCATGTATGTGTGTGCGTTGAATGTTTATCATAATATGTAATATGTTTACGGTACTACTCCAAATACTCCTTGTTATGAAGTGCTTCGCATCGGCACAAAACTGTATACTTTTTTTTCTACAATTGGATTACTTTGATATGTGTACAATGTGTAGCATGTATTACTAAAAGCTAAAAGTAGAAAATTTCTGAAAGAATTTTACATATCTACATGGATAAGATATAAGATATATGTATCAAAATATCAAGTATAAAGAAGTACTACCGTGTTGATATTATAAAAAGTAGGGGTATACATAGTGGAATACGGAGTATGGATGCATATAACATACAAAAACCAAAATAATGTGAAATGTGAATGTATACACAATACTTTTAGGGAAGAGAGCTTGAAAATGGAGTCCATGTACGTTGTACATTGTACATAGAAGCCAATCAATCAATCAATAGTCCATTTGATCTATACTTGCTGGCTATTAGGTACGGTATTGTATTTGACTAGGTAGTGCAAATATCCCATTCGTCACGATCACTGAGATAAAGTGAAGTGAAGTAAAATGCGACACTTAGGCTTGTGTGATAAAGTGTCAATGAGATCAAATCAATAGCTGTATATTGTATACATTGTATGTATTCATGTTGCTGTGTGCTCTGTGTGTATTTTGTATACAGTATACAACATATACATATAGAGGAAACTAATGGAAATCCAAAAGGAGATTCAATAGAGTCGCGTGTGCCGTCTTGTACAACACGTTTGAACAGAGATACATAAATATGTATGTACGCCTATTGTACAATATATACTATTTATGTACAGTGTACATTGTACATGTGTAGATTATAGATTGTGGATAGATATAAAGACAACACATATGAAACTTGTGCTCATATATAATATACAGTATGTAAATAATTGTATTTGTTATAGGCACTTTAAGCATTCTATATGGTAAATAATATATTATACTATATGGAATCTACACAGAACATTCACTATTATGATTTGCAACTATAATGTATCCAAATTTTTCTTCGTTTCCATAATTTATTTTGTATTTTGTACTTTGCCTTGTCATTTTTTATCTCATTAGTCATCATCGTTCATCATTACATGCACAATGTACATGTAAAATTCTATGCATATTATCATTATTATTATTTTACATTTCGTATGAAATAATTGAGTCAGTACTACGTCAACATGGGTATGTACAAGAAAAAATATTTCACTTTTATTTTCATAGTTTAGTTTTTAAACATTTTGTAAACATTATAATCTTATACATTTACTGTACATTGTACATGTAAGATATACAATTATTGTATTATTTAATTTTGTTTGTCATAATATACATAATAATATAACATGTAACAAAATATACAAGTCCGTGTATTTGGTAGATGAAATGGAAAAGATGCATGATGAGAATAAGTAAAAGGCAAGGACTCGTTTTTTTTCTACACTTGATGAACTATGAATATCTTATTGTATGTTGCCAAATAAGTATCAACGTGAATTATTTTTATTGGAAGACTTTAGACTCAAGACTCAAACTTTTTTTTTCCTCTAGAAAATAAAATGATGGAAAATGATAACTTTGGTTCAGAAAACTAATTCGTTTGAGTAAATTTATTTGACAAGGGTAGGGCTGAAATTAGTGTTGAGTGTTGATGTTGACTAGTAAAATAGGCTGTGCTAAAGGTTATTGTGGGCTGCTAGAAGTTCTTTGCCTATTTTATTTATCTGTATAATGATTTGATATTATAGTAGAATAGGATTGCTAGAATATTATTATTATTTAAGAATCTAAAATCTACTAAAACAGTTGAAAGATAATCTTCATGTCAAAATTATTTAGCATTTAGAATTTAGCATTCACACCTTTTTTGAAAACATAACATGCTAAAAATTTAAATATTATGCATGGAGCTAGTATTGTTTTCATCTATACAGAAATTAAGGCTACATACTTAATACTTGGTACACAATGCATGTACTTTAATTTAATGAGAATTGGAAAAGTTTGGATATTCTCAAATCGCAGCTTATATTTTGAGTACAATTTCGTTTCAATTACCAATTTAAAAAATAAGTTTGATCCTTTAATGTTTCAACAGCATGAAACCAATAACGAATAACTTTTAAAAGTTTGAATATTTTGCAAGATACAGCCCACAGATCAACGATTCAAAAACTAAACCAAAACCAGGATATTAACAGAATGTAAAGCCGTCACATGTAATTTTCATTGCTCAATACTCAATGCTCAATGTGGAGAGAATCTAAAACGGATTAGATCCGCTTAGGTTCATCATTTCATTTTAACTGTTTGAGATGGTTCGGAGTTTACTTGTTGTCGGCTTCCATTTGTATTCATTCATTCATAGGTACATGCATACTGCATACCTATTCAAAAGTTTGAACTGAAGCAGTTGAGCCGTATATTTCATGTACAGTTGCCTCTATATGTATATGTATCTCTTCATTCACTTTGTAGATGCAGTATTTTGAATTGTGAAACTGTAATATCTATCATGTATCTATTATGTATCATGGATGGGGTGTATAGTTTACTAAGTATATTCATACGGTTGTCACATTCATAAAAACCTAGAAACATTTTTGAATTTGAATGATTTTGAAGTGAAGGCAAAACTAATACTGACTACTGACTACTGACTACTGATACTAGGTACATGTTCATGTTCATGTGTGTATCAATGCTTTCACTCTCGGTTCTTCTATCTATTCTATCCTCATTGTCAGGGATTGTTACTATTTTGCATTTATCCGATACACGTATGTACAATGTACAGTTGTACTATATTTTCATTTTCTAGTTGTATGGAGAATGGACAAGTTTTTCAACGAAATATTTCCACTCGATCGCTTACCTCATGATAAGTCGGTCAAATTCAAGAACAACTTTGTACTTTGTACATGTGATCCTACAGTATGAAGTAGGAGCTAACTCCTTTCGGCTCTAACTCTCTTTCTCTTTGTGGGTTCACATGTACATGTCATATCTTTTTTGACTGTAGACTGTAGACTGTAGCCCGTACCATATTAATATAGTATTAACGAGATGGATGTGAGAAGGAACATATAGATTTATTCGTATGTACAGAATAACCTTGATGTAGTAGGAAGAGATCAAATGCATTTTTGTGTGTATGTACAGACTGAGAGTTGAATGATTATTTATTATATATTGTACATTTGCACATCCAGTATCCACAGTCTCCAGATAGATTGTTCAAATTCCGTGCATTACGTATTTCCGTAATAAAATTCATGAGTGTCTACCATATTACCGCCACTACAACAACTAGTACAACTCCTGTACTGTGTACTTGTGTCACTATATTAGCGTTTATCATCCTTACTTGTTGTCCAGTAGAAAGAATAAATATGTAGCCAGATGTATCTGATGATGATGGTTTGGTTTGGTTTGGTCTGGTTTGAAGTTGAAGCGCTTATTTGACGCGTGGATGCTTCCCTCCTTTCAGGGGATGAGGCTGAATGCACTTGTATGTGAATATGTACCATGTATATTTGGCTACTGCTACTACGACGATGACTACTGCTACTATTACTATTTTACTACAGTAACTATATACAGGCCATCGTCAGTGGTGTAGAGTGTCAAGAGGAGAAGAGAATAAAATAGAAAACCCTTAGGTCCAACTGGATATAATAGTGATATGTTCATTGGCTCCTATATATGGGTTATGTGTTGCTGTTTGTCATAACATATATATGTGTATAACATATAAGGGTATATGTGCTCACAACTCACATAGAGCTATTATGTGTACACTAAATAGTAAATAGTAGAGGAGTTATGCATTATGCATGTCTATGTGTGCGTTTAGCTTGAAGAGAGAAAAAAGAGACTGAAGGACCTCTTCACTTCATACTCGTACTCGTACTCTTTATTGTGTGTTACCGTGCATGCATGCATGGCTAAGCCCTTGTATTGCCACCACTCTCATCTCACACCACACATTGAATTGCATTGGAGAGTACCAGCAGTAGTAGTTGTAGAAGTAGTAGAAGTAACAACAGAACAAGAAGAAGAAGCCTATTTCTATGTAAATAATGTGTGTATCACATCATTCCTGTCAGAGCAATGATGAACAACAACTAAACTGATGGCCAGCCCTCTCTCTCTTTCTTTCTCTCTCTCTCTCTCTCTTTCTCTCTCTCTCTCTCTTCTGCTTTTTAAACGTAAACGTCCATCCTTGTATTGTAATCTTTAGGTTTTAGACTCATTCAGATGGCAGATTATACTCACTTTTATACATAAACATCTGGATGAGGGAAAATTTACATTCAATAAAATAAAATAAAAGGGAAAATGAGGTAGCAAAGTCCGCTGGTGGACCTATATTATTCATCATTCATTGTACATCATGCAAAGTTTACTATTCTCCCATCATCTGTATTTAAACTTTACATTTCGAGATTACCTATTATCTATACATTATTCTTTGTAGATTTTAGCATAGTGTGTCTCATTTCTAATATTCAAATAGTTCAACACAACTTTTAATTTACAGTTTACACATCTTTTAGTATTAGTGAAAAATAAATTAAATGTAATATTAAATATTGGTAGCTTATCTCTTATGACTATATTACAACATATGTAGAATGTGTGTTGTGTGTATTTCATCAAAATTTAGATTATAGAATATAATATGGAAAAAATTCAACATTGCTGTCTAAAATATAAAGAGTAGTAGTGGTGGTGGTATTTAACTAATAAGGAAAAAAAAGAAGGGGAAGAAATCCAGAATCGAAAGGGAAAAAAACACAAGAACAAGACGTTGAAATAAAAAACGGTGGTTTGTCTTATCATCATCTTGTTGGCTGGTGTGTAAAGTTCGCAAGTCATGGAGAGGGAGAGAGATAGTTTGTAAATAAAGAGAGAAAACGAGATTTGAAGACAGAAGAGTTTTTAGTATAGAGTGTACCGTGTACATAATACGTAATAGTTTTGTTTTCTTGGTTTAGTAGCATTATATCAATGTATTTATTTGTGTATCCGGTACAAATGAAATAGAGTAAGTGAAGACTGACAGGGTGTTTTGTATTTTGTATTTTGTATTATATATTATATCATATCATGTTATGTGTTATTATGTTATACATATAGGACTAGGGTACGTCATACGTAATATGTATTATGTATCCATGCTTGCTTTGTACTTTGTATTTTGTATGTATATGTATAAAAAAGTGTAGTGGGTAAATACAAGTTAGGGTAAAATGAGTGGGCTGGGAATTAGGTGACACGCCTCTTCGGTGTCTGTGGGTGGATTGGATATACATTACATTAGGTGTACATTTCTGGCATGCTTCACATTCTTGGTCTTCTTTTATTCTTCTCTTCTCATTGATCCTCTTGTTTTCCATTAGAAAAGAGAAGAGAGAAGAGAGAAAGAACCAAACCAAACCAATGTACAATGCACAATGTAAGTAAGTAAGAAAGATGAGTAGAGAGACAAAACTGAGTCTTTAAATTATTTTTTCATCATCATCCTCCTTTTCATATCACATCATCATGTCAGTGATGCGGAAGGAGCATGAGTAGTATTAGTATTATGTTGTTGTTTTCGTTCTTGTTGTGACGGTCACAGTTCACAATAGAAATGAAAAGTTATGATGAGATGAATCTTGAGACTTGAATTAGTGTAGAGTGTAGAGTGTAGAATGTAGAAGTGAACGCCATAGATGTTTACAGGTCTCACTCTGGAAACTCTGAACTCGGAAAAGACAAGTTGAGTCAGTTACATTGCTAAATTTTTGTTCCTTATTCTAGAATCTAGAATTTAGATGTATGAGTAGTTGGTAAGCCAAAAAATTCAAGCTATACTCTATCCGAAATCCGAATGGATTGATGTCGTGTGTTGCGTTTTGTGGGTACATGAGGAATGAGGAGTGAATTATTATTTTGAAGTATATCAAAAAAAAGTAGTACAATTCACAAACTTGCACAAACTTTGTATGAAGTATGAAGTATGAAATACTATATATGTAACATACACCAAGAACCAAGAGCATCCAGCCACGTATATCATATCACGATGTAAGATGTAAGATGTAAGTCAAAAAAATAATAATTCTAGTGCAGAATGTAGAGTGGAAAAAGGCAAAGAGTAACACTTGAGTAGGAATGACTAGGCATTGGGCATGAGTTTATTATGAAAGAAAGTCCTTGTGCTGTTTGTTGTATAAGTATTTTAAAGTCGGATAGAGGACAGAGATTCTTGTGATTTATACTTTATACTGTATATATACTTGCATAGAGTAAAGACATACTTTACTTTCATTCTTTAGAGGAGAACAATGAAAGTGAGTGTTTGTATGTAAATAATACATAATACATAGTGCACACATAGTGTTTTGTATCATGTCCAGTGTACTTGTGTACCTATATGCGTATGCATTTAATACATTTATCTCCACTACTTATTTATTTATGATGACGACAAATCAGGATTTGAGTAAAACGGGAAGATTTATCCTCAGTTGAGTTTTGAATTGCTGGATTTTACTCACACACAAATATATTATAATGTATAATAATATATTGTGTAATATTATTTATACTTGATACGTAATAATGGTCTCAGCCCTGTTGTAATAAAGTAAAATGTGTGCATTGTTATTCCTGCTTGGGCTGTGGCTCTGGTTCTTGTTGGCTTCATAAAGTTTAAGGGATATATAGAATGAAAAAACGGGATGGATAGTTAGATTTTGGATTTTGCGGTCAGATATGGCTTACGCATTTATACTTTATACTTATTATTACGTGTGAAGAATCTGGGTAAGAAGATAGAGAATAGAGAAGAAGAGTGTGTCTGTAGTTTGTAGTTTCTCCATGTACCGTGTACCATATGAGCTTATACATTTATACATTATACAGGAACGCTGTTATATTCTTTAGCACAGTTCTTAGCTGTGAGGTATACGAGTGGATTTTTCAATGTGTTTATGTGTGTAAGAACTCTTGAAAGGTGAAGCAAAAGCAAAAGCCTTCCTTTTCTTTTTCTTCTTCCTCTACTTCCAACTTCCAGTGAGGTGGAATTCAGACCGTAGAATGAATTTGTGAAAATATTTTCTTTTTCCATCCGGTGTACATACATACATGTATTCATGTGTGTGGATTGTGGATTGTGGATGTATGCACCCATTGAAAATTTTTGGTTTTTGGTTTTAGTGTGGGTTACTTGGCTTTGATTTGGTCATAGCTCATACCTTTACATTATACATTATATACATAGTATGTATGTATTTATGTAGTCTTTTGGTTCTTCTTGGTCTTTTTTCTCCTCTTCTTTGGCAGGGTCCATTCGTCCGTCCGTGTTGTTTTGTGCTCTGTTGTCTTGGTGTATAGAAACGCATTATTGTAGAAATAAAGCACAGTAATCGGAAGGTTCAAGAGTAAAATTGTGCACATAAACATTAAACAGAAATGCGTACTGTATACATATATACATACGTATAGGTGTACAATATGCTAGCTCATGCATGTGAACACATGGACCATCTATATGTATGCATGTACTTTGTACTTTGGACTGTGTAACATATGAAAATGAATATCATAATAATAATAATAATATTGTAATGCATCAGAATATTATGTGTAGGCTGAATTTGTATGGTAAAAGAGTCTACGGAAGAAGAAAAAGAAGATGATGATGACGGTGGAGGATGGTTGTGAAAGGGCAGTGCATATTATCGTGTGTACACATACACTGTATACATTATACACTACTTGCCATTGTTCGCACCGAAAAGAATGCCAAAGGGAGGAGAGGTCGATTCGTACACTTACACATTACACATGGACCACTCATCCGATGTGTATTTGAGTGAGAAGACCACGGACCGTAGAAGAGTTTTTTTTTTTTTCCTTCTCTCTTTTTCAAGTGTGGAAAATCGGATCGAGGATCGAATTTTGACGATAACTGAATTCGAGAGTCGAGTTCATCATCATAACATTACGCAGAACAAGGCTCAAGGGTCTCTTTCACTCGCTTTATTTCTCTGTGTGTGGATCTATCTGTCTATCTCATATCTCGTATCTCGTCCCAACCGTTTAGTTCTGCTCAGTATTAAATTATAGACTTGCCTTTCCATCCCTCGGTGATCATTTTGAGTCGAGTTGAGCCGAGTCACAGTCATAAATCATACATTTACTAAATCTTAAATGTCACTGTGTATATTATCCTTTTTTTTCAACGCCCGCTTGTCATTGGATGCAAAATAGAAAAATAGATGGATCTTCTTTCGAGTGAATTAGCATATAACGATTTCAGTTTTTTTTTTCAAACACAATAAAAAATATTAAATATATATATTACATATTTATTATACAGATGGTTTTGATGCTTGATATGTAATGGTAGAAAGAATTCCAATAGAATACAAAAAAATAAATAAATCGTTAGGTCAAAATTCAAAATCAAGCAGTGACGTATTTCATCAACAGGCAAAAACAAATGCATCTAACATCTAAATAAATAAATACTCTGTTATTATTTAGAATATTGAAAATAATTAAAAATTAAGAGGTATGTTTTTGATACCATTTTACATGTTTACTACGTGCAGGCTTATGTTTTATATCATGGGTTAGGTAATATTTGTATTTGAAGCGTGTGCGTGTTTATTTTTACTTGAATTGGATAATCATGGCCACATTCCGGATCCAGATAATCAGTACACTGTTGTGTTGTTCAGATACTACAGAAGGTTGATAATATCTTTTTCTGATGTAGAGGATGACAATAATTTGAGTATACATGGAGAGAGTAGAATGGACTCTATATTGGCTGTTGATAGTCACTATTGCTCACTCGTGGAACGGCCTGACGTGTATATCAAATGGCTATTCACTATTCATTCATGAATGGGTTAGTTAAGTAGAGAAAAAGAGAGAAAGAAAAATATGTGGTTCCACTTTATGTGAGTGCCTATGGAGGATGATGAATGAAGATGTTGGGCTCTGTCTCATCTCATCTTCTTTTTTTTGTCCACCAAGAAAGTATCCAGTTTCATTCCATATTCCATATTGAAGATTGAACTCTATTCCATTGCATTCTCCTCATCCTCTTCTCAAATCCTACTCATCTCAAATCTCATGCAGAAGTACAAAGTACAAAGTAATTTCCAAATTCCAAATCTGGCTGTATGTTGCATATAAAGCATACAGAACAAAGTAGATGGTAGATAGTTGGTAGAATACATAAAAGTGCAGAATATCTATATGTACAAAAAGACTGCTCATCTGCAGGAACAATAATATTGTACAGAACACAGATAATATGGAACAACAGAATAAAAAAAAAGTAGAAAGAACAGGAGCACTTAAATTTTTCCACAATGAAAATAAACACAAAAATATAGAATTTGTTTTTATTCAACTGATTAGATTTTTGTATTTTTTAATTTTTTCCCCCCTTACAAAACCTCTACAAATCCACTCGGAGAAAGCATTGAGTTTGATGTGAAACTGACATTTTCATTTCCCATTTCTCCTGTCCTTGAGTTGAGTTGAAAAAAAAAGTTCAAGAGAAAACAAACAGCAAACAGGGAAAAGTAGACAGCAGGCAGAGGAGAATGTAGAATGTAAAATGTAAAATAGAGCAAGATGGAGATTGAGAAGAAAATTTCGTGTGAATTAATATTAAAGGTAGTCTCATCAATCTGCGTGGATCATAAATAAATTAAAGTTTGTGTGAGCCTATTCTGTATTCTGTATTCATTTGTTGGTTCATTCATTCATCAAGGTAGTAATAAATATATTTCCAAAATACAATGGGCTCTCTCCAGTCTTATGTTTTTAATGGACACAATGTATGGCATGTAAAAGGAGAAAATGAGCGAGCATGTTCAAGTTTTCCAAGATAAGAAACTACATGTAGGTATAAGAAAGAAATCCACTAGCTCTAGACTCTAGAGTCTAGAATCTAGACAATGTTTTTAGACATTATAATAATGGAATCCAGTAATTTTATGGTAAACATCAAGTCTCCCTGTGCATACATAATTATTATACATTAGGCATTAGAATAAGAATAGCGTAGGCGAGTTTTTGTAAATTATACACATACACACACTCAGGATGAATAACATTTGTTTGCCACAGAGTTATTATTATTACTATTATTATTCCTCGTGTTACTCTTATTATTATTCATGTATAAGGAGTGATTCCTGTGCAGATTCCGATTGGATAGCACCGTGAACGGTGAAATGGAACACAAGAAAAGGAAAAGAAAATGAAAGACAGAAGCCCATTTTCTCCCTTTTTTATTCTTTAATCAGAAATAATTAATCTGCTCGGGAAAAAAAATGAAAGCAAGTCGAGTCGGATAATGAATGAAAAAAAATGAACACCCTCTCCTTCCTTCTCACTTGACACTTGATAAATCTGATTTCAAATGTACATTTTTTTTCTCCCTCACTCTCCTTTTATGCACACGTGTATGTATTGTGTGTACGAATATATTAACACGCTCTGTGATTGGTGAGACGGGAAACTGAAAGGTAAATGTATCTTTGCACGGAATTTTTGATACCGGTACCGGTTTTCCCCCTTTCGAGATTTCGAGACTAGTAGTAATAATAATTTTTCTGTTTGTTTTGAATTCTACAAAATCCATCATCCTTTCTCTCTGGCCTTTTCTTCTAGTGCTTCTAGATTCTAGATTTTAGATTCTAGATTTTAGTACATGTTCTTTAGCACAAGAACAAGGAGCGGAAAGTTATACATTTGGCATCGATTCACATTTATTCCTTGTCGGATTTCTAGGCGCATTAGCCTAAATCATCTTTGTTTCTTTTATTTTCTTTTATTTTTCTTCATATAGTTTTTTTTAGAGCTTCTGTCTGAATTTCAGTGATTTTGAGATAAAGTTTTTTGTTTCCTTTTGTTATTTGTTTTTGTATTTTTTACATTTTCTTCAAGTTTTCTTGGATTTACTTTTGCACTCTTCGTCTACAGTTGAAATTTGATTTTTACTTTTTACAATAATATTTTTATTCACCTTTCGACTATTGACTATTGACTAATATAGTCATTATTTTATTTTTTGCCGAAAAATGTTATTCAACTTTTGTTTGAAATCACAAATCACGAATCACGAGAGAATCAAACATGGAACATTAACATGAAAAAATGGGGAAAAAACGAAGACTACAGTAAGAACAAAATGGAATAAGTAACTTATTGCCTATATCTATCTATGTGTACAAAATACAAAAGTAAGCATGGAAGGATGCATGTTTACGTAGCCTCCAGTGGTATTCTTGAAGGGAGAGCACCCACAACATATGGCATGGTGAAACAAAATGACATACATGATGTACAATAAATATATGTAGGGTTTTCTTTAGTTTTTATAGAGGTATGCATACACAATATACAGTGTATCAAGTATCGAGTGTCGAGTAATGTAGAATAATGGATGTGTGTACACATATGTATAATATGAGTAGCGAGAGTAACTAAGTATGTACAATGTACAACGTACAACGAACAGACATCGTTTGTTAACGTATGTATTGTAGGAAAAAGCAAACTCTCGGAGTAAAGCCATTGACGAGAGTCGTGGTTCAAACTCATTTGTATTATTTCGCACCCGGCCTCTCTGAAAAATAGCTACCACCATACAGTCTCAGTGTGAACATGATCACGCGAATTTGCGTTGCCAAGTTTGCTTACACACATTTTTTTTTACCTTGAAGGCTGTTGGCTAGTTGAGTTGAGTTGAACTGAGCTGATTGTCTATATATACACACATGTATAATCTTTCTTACCTGTGTCTGGAATGCACGTATGTATACATGTATACATGTACAATGTACACATATCTACTTATGTCATGTGCGTAATGTGTTGTAAAATGTGTATTTGGATGTGTTCAAGTTGAAACTGACTCACTCTGACTATTTTCCTTCATTCTTTTTTTGAGACAATTCTATGTATGTACAATATGCAATCTATAGAATTGTAGATTGTACAGTTCATTGATTTTTTCTACCATCGTCATGATCATTACATAGTATATTTGTATCTTTCGAAAGTCCGAAATTCATAATATAGAATCTATATAAAATGTAGAAAATTCAAATGCAAAAGTCAAAATTTTATTTATACAAATATGGAAGACTTGTAAAAAGGAAAAGCTTTTTTTGTATTTCCCTCTGTCATCTGTAATTTTATTCTTTTTGTATTTTTTTTTTGCTCGTTTAGTTTTCTTGTCAACATTTTATTGTGACTTTCTGTACGCGCGTGTTATGTCCTCTCTGTCCTCCGTTCCTGTCATACCTACAAATAAACAAACTTTTAAGTGTGTGTTTACATATATAAGGAATATAATATATGATGGAGAATGGAGAAGACACACACATTGAGGGAAATTGAAAAAAAAACTGAGAATGAGAGCAATGCAGAGGTTTTGAGACCGTTTATAGTGCAAACATGTCTTGTATATTTTATGAGGATTGGCATGTTTACTATTTGGGAAGCAAAGGTCTTGTTTCTTCTTCTTTTTACGGAGCAGAAAATGGAGAAGAGAAGTGAAGAGCAGAGCAATAACCTAATAAACCTAAACATCTACATAGTTGTATTGTATTGTAGATTGTAGAGTGGTGTAGTATAGTATAGTATACTGTATTATTATTGCAGCCCTTGAAAAGTAAAGTAAACATACATAATACATGTACAATATACAATATACAGCGTCGTCCAGGCATTCTCTGTACTCTCTAAACTCTAAATTCTAAACTCTAGACAAAGTGGAGCTATTTGGACTTACCACCTATGTTGTTCTCTATCTATACAACTTTTGGAGGTATATGAGTTGTAATAACTAGGGGATCTTTTTATTAAGTAGTCTGTATACTGTACACTTTAGACGGGATGCTTCCCTACGTTTTTGTCCATACATATATACATTTATACAAGAGAATATTAAAAGTCTATATATACTATATACGTATACATGTACATGGAAATTGTATAAAGTATCAAGAGTGAGTGAGAGCAAAAAATTTACAAGGTTTATTTTATTGTTAGGGAAATTTCTCTGCTGTTAAAATTTTAAACTTGACGTTGACGAAATGTATTAAGGGTCAATAGAAAATTAATAGGAGCAAAAAATCTTTGACTGTTTTTCCAATGGGTTTTCTGTTTAAGGACTACCAAATTCTTCACACACAAAAAAAAAGTGGAGACAGAATATTAGGGAAATGGAGAAGGGAAAGGAAAAGATAGGTTGACGTAAAATGTAAAGGACTACATTCTACATTCTTCTATTGTGTGTATTGAACATTGAGTATCGAATATGGAATATGGAATAAAATATAGAATATAAAATCCACACGTACCACAAATTTTGTACAACGTTTACAATTTACAATATTTGACATAAATCTAAATATTCTTATGAAACATACGTATGAATGGAAATGTATATTATAGTCTATATTCTATACATAAGACTGTTGTTGGTACTTGAGACTTGAGTATATGATGTATATTATTATCACAATTCCGTTCCCTCTTTTTTTGTAGCTTATTAGTGGCCATAATCAATTGTAAATACATAGTACAGAATAAATATTACTTACCTGGGTACTTGTGTATGTTTATAATGGTACAATATTATTATGAATTGAGGATTGAGGATTGAAAATGAAGAATGGAGAAGGTATAGGTAACTTTGAGTAGTTTGTTGATGGATCTTTTTAAGAGTTTTTAATTACTTACTCATGATAAGTGTCGACGGTCTACGGAGGATTTCATTTTCATTCATACCGCCAATGCTGTTGCTGTTGTTGTTGATTGTTGATGAGGATGACAATGACAACAGGAATTGACAAATATGATAATGTACACATAAATGTATGAATACTACCTAGACACACAAGTGTAAATTGTACATGGTACATGGAACATGTGTGTGTATAAAAGTGCGTTGGGTCGGAAGAGCAGTTTGTAGTTAGTTTGTTCATTCTTTTGAATGACATTGTGTCACACTCTAAAATTTACCATCGCACATGAGTGTAAAGAACAGGAGTTATACGGCGCTGAGAACTCGGCTGGAGTCTTCAGTAGGAGGCAAATACTTAGATGGTGGTGTGTATAAGTAGTAAGTAGTAAGTAGGCTGTATGGTATTATACTGTGTATAAGAGTGTATAGACGTATTATGGACGAGGCATAAGTATGAAGTATAAAAGAAGAAAAGAAGGAGGAAGCTAAAAACCCACATTAAATAATAGTGATATTGAACTATTGGACAAGTCTACATGTGAATTCTTAATAATAATACTTCTTTATAGTACTAATTCCTTTTTTTTCATCACCACAATCCAATCCAATCCACGGTGTACCACGTGTGTTTAAACATACATGTGTATCGTATAATCATCACACGAGTATGATATTTACGTCCTGAATGTGCACACTCTACAAATTTACATTTGCATACACTAACAATTCATTATCCGTGTAATTTCCCCATTGCAACGGTATGTATTTGCATTTGAATTTGAATTTCAGGCGATTTTACAACGTTTCCACCTTATAAAATCTACAATACATCTACATTCTACATTCTACATTTTACATGCTACAAATGTTCATAATAATTCGTGCGTGTATTATGATTGTCTCAAGTCTCAAAAGTCTCAACGTCGAGGATTTTATTCCATCTTATTTTATTTCCTCGTCTGCATGCTCTACAAGCTATAGCATAAACTTTATGTACTATGAACTATGATGATGAATCCCATGTATTAGGGTGTATGATTCATGCACGTTGTACAACTTATATTTAGAACACTCGTTGTTCTTGTGCATGGATTCAGTGTTTCATTTCCTTTCATTTTAATTTAAGACTACAACTGTCAGAACGTGAAATGTTGGAGCATTTCAAATTTTTGAGTGCATGCATCATGCATGCAGCATGTGTGTTTAGCTTGAATGATCTCAACTCTCAAGTCTCGACTCAAGTTTTGACTTTTGACACACTACTTACAATTAGTTTCAATAGAGAAAGAGCAAGAGAGAGAAATGGCGAGACTTGTCGTTTTTTTTAGTATTTTTCCATTTGAAATAAAAAATATTTTATTAGATGACTCTGATTTCTGATTAGTCTTGAAAATATAAAATACTTTTATATTATGGAATGAATAAATCTAAATCTAAAAGATGCATGTTAAAAAGTTAGCCACGTATATATTTTTTTTGTGAAAGTGAGGGTGAAATAAACGTCAAGGAAATTTGAAATCTTGATTTCAGATCTACTTTTGGTAATTTACATTCATACTTCATACGGGTGTGGAATTAAAAATATATTAGCTTTTTGTGGATTTGCATTTTCTCTCTATCAAGATGAAGGTTTGGTTTAGGTTGTGTTTAGTTGGAAGGAAAACTACCACTGAGTTAAGAGAGTGAACAAAAAGACAGAAAAACACACACACACATGAAACCCAATGATAATTACCCGCCACCAGTACACACACTATATTCCATATTACATGGTCTACAATGTATAGTACTATAATACTCGTATCTATACTACCTGCGCTGCTACCCTTCTCATTCTGATTATTGATCTTGCTTGTGACTTCCTTCTCCAGTCGTTTTATTCCGTTCCTCTTCGTATTGGTCGCAAACTTTACAAACGCACGCTTATATATAGACTCACTCACTCACATTTTCTCCCGCATACACTACACATTTAACATTAGTGTATATGTACACGAACTTTCATGGATAAAACTAAATTCAACTCTCTGAATTCTGAATCCTCGTCGCTTTCTACTTTATACTTTGTATTTATTCTTCGTCTTCTTCTACATTCTAGATTCAAGATTCCTTGTTCCTTGGCTCTATCAACTTTAAACATATGTATATAGGAGAGTGTTTAATAATAATGATATGTACTGCGATGGAAAACGGATAGAAGTTTCATTTGGTTAGAGTTGTTCCATGATTAACTATATAGAATGAAAGGCAAAATACAGAGACTAGAGACCTTTTCCTTTTAACTCCCAAAATAAAATATATGGCCAAAATTTTCTGTAGGTCTCCAACAATTTGAATTTGTACTTTCATACTACACTATTCTACTACTGTATATATATTACATCTTATATTTTACGTGTATATTGTACTATGAAATATCACGAGGAAGTAATATTCACACATTTTGAGTGGATTTCTCTTAAATACAGCCACATAACACTGTACTTTTGTAATATTAAATATTAAACATGAACCTAAAGATGTAAAGTGTATTATAGGTACATACAGGATACAGGATGAAAAGGAGAGAAGATGATGATGGTTTCGTTTTGTATAGCATCTAATACTCCGTAGGAGGCGGAGCAATAGATGCTCAAATGTGCGAATAAGCTCGACCATAATGAATTGTATTTCATTGCACTGCATTCTGTATTGTTATTATTATTCTCCTCGGAGCTTCCACTGATACCTCATCTCATTCTCAGGCCGCTTCTTTATATCTTTCTTCCTCGTTTCTCTCTCTCTCTCTCTCTCCATCGGCTGGACCTTCATTCATTATTCATTCCAAGAGGCCATTTAAATTAAAATGTTATAAATTATAGCTTTCAGCTAATTACTTTGTTGAAACAACCCATCTTTGAACTTTTCAAAGAGGCGGAACGACTCTAGACTCTAGCTAGTATGACGAAGAACCGAAGAGTTGGAGAGTGTTATATATTTTGTATGTGCTCTAAACTCTAAACTCTAGAAGAAGAATAAGGAGCTGCAAATCGTGAAACTTGAGATATTGTTTCTTGTTATGTAATATGTAATAGGTTAATATCCATTACACTTGGTACATGGTAAATATCATTTAAAAGAATGTATCAGTATGTCATTGCGTGTATTCATGTGTAACATTATTCGTTATCGTTATCGTTGTTGTAATGTGAACAACTGAACACATTACATACTACAAGTCACTAGGAGAATTTGTAAATGACAAAGAGGATGGAAAATGGCCTGTGTTATGGTTATTTAGAAAGTCTTTAGGTGCAATAACTTTAAATGTGTAATTCCTATGCCTTCTTCTTCTTTTTCTTCGTCTCCTTCTGTCAATTTAAGCATGTGTGGTTAGCTCGTGAATTTGCCATTTACCATTTACCATGTAATATTATTGTGAATACATGAAATTAGGAATGAGAATGGGATGTTCATGTCAAAAGACGTGTAAAAAGTAAAGTGTCGAGTATTGTCTACTGTCTCGTGTGTTTTTTAGCTTACATCGTACATGCAATCGTATGCAATGCATGAAATATGAAATGCATGAACTCTAGTAGAATTATAAAAACTTTTACAGAGTTTTGTAGAGCATGTAAAAGGGCAAAGTTTATTAAAATCAAAAATTAAATTATATATTATGTTTTATATTCATCATATCATAACTGAAACTAATATATAAAAAAGATTCCTGCTTGTTCAACTTATTAAGAAAAAGAATGAACCTGATGAAAACAAAAAAAAAACCTATTAATTTTTATAGGTATGGTTTTTGATATGTGCTCTACATATATCTATATCGAGGTAGTGCACCTATGTTGTAATACTAGATCCTAGATGCATGTATCGCCAGCTATACGTGATGTATAATATAATGATAATAGTATAAAATGATTAAAAGGAGAAACGAATTTTTTTAAACCATTTTTTTTAATTCGTGCATAAAAACACGGCATGATTTTAATGATAAAGGGATGCTCTTCATATCAAGCATCAAGCATGTTGTTTGACAGCTTCAAACTTCAAACGACTAACTAACGTCTAACGTCTTGGGGGTTGAGAGGAGTGTGATTTCTGCTTCAACTCCTTTAGTTGTACAATAGACCTTTGCATTTTGACAACTTTTTTGAAAATCCAAAGTGCGACCCCCTCAAATCGTTCCTTTTGATGCCTAGTACAACCTCTTAAAAAGTCTTTCCATTTGGTTCAGGTTTAGAGGTCGCTCAGGTGACCCAAAGTTGACATGGGGTTTAACATAGGATTTTACCATAAAATCGGATATGATGCTGGTGGGAGGAGAGGGGTGGGGGTAGAATTTTAATTAGTATCTGAATGAAGTCACCCTAGCCCACTAACAAATTGTGAAAAAGGAAAAAGTTCCAAAAAAATTCCTTCCCGGTTTTTCAAGGGGTCCGAAATCGGGAAATTCGGGTTTTTGGCCTCTCAGAAAACCGGGAAGGAATTTTTTTGGAA